>JANZLH020000115.1:3912663-3923596 GCA_026770325.2 Erythroxylum fimbriatum
AGGCCAATTTCACCCGAGACTGTCCGTTAAACGGACATGCGTGTCCGCTTAGCGGACATGAACTGGCCAAGCTGCCCTTTTCACCCGAATCTGTCCGTTAAACGGACTTCCATGTCCGTTTGACGGACATGAGCTGACAAAGCATATCAAATTTTCTTCCAAGCCTCAAATCTTCATATCATAATTCAATTTAACTCCTAATATTTCTCATAAAATCCATCTTGTACCTAATCCATATTTTCCATTTCTTGTCAATTTCATAAATCCCTAATTTCTTTACTCATAAATATCATCAAAATTCTCGTCTAGTAGCCTTAGCTTACAAAAAGATTCGGGGCCCAACAAAAGTGGAGTCTCATGTGCATTACATATATATATATATATATATATCTTTACATATATTATGTGAATAATTGCAATGAATGACTGAATTGAGTTGATATAATGATAAGCTATGTTTGTGTACATGTGGATGATATGAATGATTTAATTATTCTAAAATGATTATATGAGATGTTTGGGTTCGTAACGGATTTGTTGGAATATGATGTATATTGCAATTTGGTACTAAATTCTGAATGATGTGATATATGAGATTTGATTCTAAACATTGTGAGATATTGATTGAACTGTGTTATATACTTACAATATTTATGTTTGTTTTGAGTGAGCACATCAATGATGGTTCACTCACTGAGTTCGCAAACTCATCAAAATTGCAACATATTTTTCAAGTTTAGGAGAAATCTAACTAGTCTAGTTGAAGTAACTTCTGCATTTGGATATGGGTCAGTGTGGGGATCAGTTGCACCTATAAATGTCTTAATTATGTTGTATCAAGAATTGTATCTTTCAACTGTTGTATATTGTACATGTAAATTTTGGAAATGTAATGAAATTTGAGACTATCTATGTTTATGAATAAAAATGGAACAACATGATTATCAGAATGTTTTATGTTATGTGTGATGGATTACAACGTAAAATGAATTGATTTAACCGTCTTAACATGCCATTTTTGTAGAGTATGTTCCTGAATATCCTTCGGTATGTTAGGTATATGCTCTATGGGAGTGCTATGTTACAGATTTAGAGTGACTTTTGAGTTGGTATTAGAACTAAACAAGTAAGTAAAAGATTAGTGTTTATGGGATGTTATAATAGAGAATTGATAATGATGAATTAGGATGAACTGTGAATGATGTTAAAGATTAATTGTGCTGGAAATTTCTCCATGAACTTGGGTATTTTTCTTTTTTGTTTTTGCATGTACGAAAATAGTAGGTTATAGAGTGTTAAATGGATGATTTAGGTTGAGATTTGATGTATAAATGAAGGTGGATTCATGGTAAAGATAAGTGTTATTGAATCTGGAAAATTAGAGTTGTAGGTCAAAATTTTGGTTTCAATTTCATCTTCCTCTTTCGATCTATTTTACGTATCTTTAGCGCATGAATTTGAAGAAACTCAAAGAATGAAAGTTGTATATATAGGTCTTAGCTTGACCTCTGTGGAAGTGGCTTAATAAAATAGTGACTAGATCTTGAGTTATGCTTGTTTTCCTAATACTACCTATGACAGACCCCTGTGCATGAACCTTATATTATTTCCTATTTTTTGGGGACTTTAGAGCTCGAAATAGTCAAATTATAAAACATGAAAAATGTTTATTAATGTATTATTAATGCTTCTGTGAAACAGTTTGGCCAAAAGATATCTTGATAAGTGTATGTAGTTAATGAAGTCAAACCTAAAGAAGGGACTGTTTTGATGTAGTTAAGTTCAAATCTAGAAAATTATGGTTTGTTAAAGGAATAAATGGGTTCTTGTAATGCAAACATGATCTTAAGAACATGAGAAATGTGTATAAGGTATGGATGAATGTGCCTTGAAGAACATGGGGTAATTATGAAAGAGAGTTGAGTAAATATATGAAAATATATTATTGGAAAAAGTTTGGTGAATGTATAGATTTAGTTTGCTGAAATTTCAGATTTAAAATAACAATTGTGTATATGTTATAAGAGGTTTTTGATCATGAAAATGTTCAAGGATAAGTTTAAAATATGAGTTGTTAATAGTTTAAAGAAGTTTTTGTGAATGCAAATGAGATCCAAAGAATATGAGTATGGTGAATTAGGTATGATTGAATAAGAATTGAGGAAATTGTGTGAACGTATAATACTAGAAAAAAATTGATGAATTTATGAATGATGAATGGAAAGTGATCAAGTTTACTTAAGGCATAAACCTAATTGCAAACTAAATGATGTACAAGTCATGATGTATAAATTATTAAGATTTGTGAATAAGGTTACATATCCGGAATGATCAATTAAGCATGCATTGAACATAACATATATACATGCGTACAATTGAGTACTTTTTTTATTAAACAAGTTAGTAATGTGTACATATGTGTGTATTTCATGATTTAGAAGCATAAATTGATCGACAGCTTCTAGATATTGCCGGTTCATCGAGGCAATAGCTATCTGGTCATACTATGAGTTGACCTAGATGATCCTCACTGTAATTGAATTGCTTTTGTCTAAATTTTAGTTACTGAATTACTACTTATATAATTGTGATATTCCGGACATTATTAGTCTGAGGAGTTTGATATTCGAGAATATATTAGAAGTGCTTACTTATTGTATATGAATAGGGAAATGTGTACTCAACTATGATAGTGGGGTGTTACAATAATAATATTACAGACACCAATTTGTTAGAGCAGCGGAAATAATTAATTTGTTTGTACAAATAATCTTCACATAACTTGTTGTTTGCATTAAATGATTAACTAATGGTTAGCTAGTATGGAATCAATTTATAGTTCTTGTTGATTAAATTATTAATTACATCTTTGTAAATATCTTTATCACATTAACGGTCCACTAAATTAACAATAATATTTTCAAATAAAAGTTATCAAGACGGTGGAAAATTATGTAATGATTTGTTGATTTAGGATATCGGGATGTATTTCATTTTTGTTATAGAAGTATTGCTCCCCGTAATGGGTTTTGGATCCACCATGGGGACAACACAAAGTAGAGATAAGGGCATAAAGGCCTGTGGCCCTATTCTATGTTTAGGTTTGGGCAAGCAAGCCTCTATCAAGACTTGCTCCATTTAACGGGATACCAAAAGTCCGGGCCACTCAAATGCTTCTTAGTTGGACTTATCGTATTATCAAAAAAAGAAATATAACGCTGTACTAGCAAATAAGAGCTTAATTTTAAGAAAATTTTTTTTAACAGGTGAATATGATATGCTAATCTTTTCATATTTATCTTAACAACAACAATAGTTAATAAAAATTTCGCTAAAATGTAGGGTTTAGAGAGTTAGAAAGAATTAACTCGTATAATATTTAACCGTGTTCGGATCTCCTAAACATCGATAGAGTTTCATATTTTATACATGAAAAAAATTCGGAGTAATTTAATCTCAAATTCACTAAAAGAATACATGTATCTACTAAACATTTTTAGTAAAAGAATGCCAAACCTCGGCGTCCTTTGTTCACAAATTTTCTAAGAAAAAAAGGGCCATGTTTATCTGAACTTAAGATTTCAATGTTGGCTAACGTGCAAATGCGAATGCGACCAAATTAAGATTTGCAAAAGCAGAGGTGTTCTTCATAGACACGGTTGCTTGGTGTTTTCACTTTCAGACGTGTTATCATCATGCAGAATAACATGTCTGAAAGCGAAACACCAAGTAACCGTGTCTAAGAAGAACACCTCTGCTCCTCTTGTCCTTTGGATTGAGGTTTCCATTTCTGCTTGGTCGTGAGGTCTATCCATTCTTTCCCCTTTCCGGAGTCAGTACACTTGTGCCTCAAAACACGCAAGTAGGTGGAGTGGAAACCGAAAGCAAGTACCATGAAAAAACAAGTTGAGAATTCTTATTCAAAAGTCACAGCCCATTTCATGTTTAACTTCAATTCCCATGAACGTCAAGAAGCTTCCTTGTCAGAGAGAGACGAAATTAAAGGGCACATGTTACATGAAATATGCTGATGTCTTGTTGATGACATCAACCGAAGCGATGTCGCAGACGCGCTTTTGGCCCTCTGCCTTTGACTAAATCTTCATGGGGTCAAGTGGATGTTTTGTCGTACTTTGACTTGGATTCTGATCACCTTCGTGGATCGCCATTTCAAACGCCACTACAGCTTCTTTTACGTTAGTCAAAAGCAAACTGAAAAGAACTTTGCGGGTGTACTTTTCAAAACGTAAAATGAGGAAATCCAATTGCAGCTTAACGATGGTGATTTATGTAGCCATAGTTTGTACGATATTGGAAGTGAAAAACAATTGGTAGACTACTGCTAAGACTATAATTTCTTTTAACTTATTTTTTCCGTATTAAATACTTTTCTGGTTACATCGAAAAGTCCTGGCTGCTTGGACATTATTTGTTGTCCCTACTAGTGAATATAATAAGTATAAGCCAACTGTTATTCCAAATATGATTAATAACTTTAACTTGAAATTGTTAAACTAAAAATATAAAAATATTCATAACCGCTATTAAACATAAAAATAAGAAGACAAAATATCCAATAAAATTTAAAAAATGGAAATATGATTCCTCAATCACATGAATGAGGAACAATTCAAAAATAAAATTTGATCATTGAAATACATATTACTATATATTCATTATCCAACACACAGAGGCTTGAGTTTTATAGTTTGTTTTTCATGTATAAAACAGTGTGTTAACGTGTTAAGGCAAATTATAGGTTTTATTATTCTCTCACATATGAAAGGCACATAGTTTAAATAGACAATACAAATTAGATAACATATACACCTTCATCAGAACTTGAAATTATTGAAATGGAACTTTCTTTAACCGCCGAAAATTAACTTTAGAATTATTCAAACATTGGTCATTGCTCAGTTGTTCGCTGGTGATTAGAACGTGCACAAGTTCCAACTTCTTTTGCAATGCCAACAAAGTTATTTTCAAGACACTTATGTTTGTCTTGTCTACAGGAAGTGTCGTTATCATCTGGGATCGGATCTTCTGTTTTGGTTATGGTGTTTCTATCATGTTCTATTAAATCTTATCTACTGGATCCCACATAAGTGTATGGATGAGATTTAATGGAACAGGGTAAATGGAATAGAGGATTTAATGGGTTATCATTTAGGTCAGAGGAAGAAATAATTTTGTGGCTCCATCATAAGTACGTTTGTTGAATTTCGAAGAAGAAGCTTTGCTTCTTTCATCTATTGTCGTTTCTAGAAAACTTTGACTCAGGTTGTTGTTTGTTATTGTATCTAGACACCCTTACCCACCACCCGACAACATCTTTTTCATATGGACCCTCTTCCCGTCTCAACAGGGATCAGGATTCAACACCCTTAGCCGCCACTTAAGAGCATCTTTTTCATATGGACCCTCTTCCCGTTTCAATAAGGATCCAGATTCTTAGTATGTAGAGTATCTAGTGTCATTACTCAAAGTATAAATATATGAAATCAACTTGATTAAACCTTTGTTTTTGGACTTTTAGAAACAAAGTTTAAGAAGTCATCCTATAAGGAACTTTGATTTTTTAAATAAGGATGAAGTTTTATCTCTAATCACTAATTTCATTATAAGGGGAAAATAGTTGTTTTTTTAAATCCTAAAAAGGTTAAAGTTGTCAACATTTCTACTAATGAACATGCAATTTATTTGTTGATTAATTTCAAATGGAGCAATTGTAAATCCTATCTCTCATTCATATATTCCTTTATTTTTGGATTTAAAGGTCTAGCCTATGGACTAATTTGATTACAAGAGGATCCAATATATCAATCCCTTGAATTCTAATTAGAGAGTTTACTTACATTCTTTTATCTATAGAGGCTCAAAGTGAGAATTGTTTCAAACTTCCTTGCAATGATATGGGGTCTTGCTTTGATAATATAAGGGTCATATACTTGGCTTGTGAGAGTGATCAATTCACTTAGAGTAGTAAACAACAAGGGAACTAGCTCATAAGGAAAAAACTGGACAACATTCTTATTAACTAGTATTGATTAACTTAATTCCCTATGAGTTTAAGCATCCCCTATGCTCTAATACCTACCCCACGAAAGCTCATTACTTCTCTAAAAATGACAAGGTTTTGGCTCTTTTAGGTTCTTGAACTATTTAACAAACATGGAGGGTTTCTAAGAAGTTCTTAAATAGGGAATGGATCTTAAGGTGTAGGGGTTTGAGTAATACAAGTTCTTTAGGAAATTAAACATATTAAAATTGGCCTCAAGGAGCTGCATTTGAAGAATACCATAAGCAAATGTCTAGATATAGAGGCCAACAGGAGTAAGCTTGTTGAAATTAAAATTTATCTCCATCTTGACCTTACCAAATTAACTTTGATTGATGAGGAGAAACTGGCTCTCTGTGGCTATATTAAAGCTTGGATATTAGAAGCTCCATACTAAAACAAAATATAAAAGTGCAATAGTTGAAAAAATGGGACATAAACTCTTCATTTTATTTTGAATCCTTCTTTTCTTGGAGGAATTTGCGTTGCTATTTCTACTTGTGTTGCTCCTTCTATATCAATGGGGGATTTTTATCTCCAAATCCTTATTTGAGAATTACGCGGGAGAGTTGATTACGTAAGTCGATATACCTAAAATAGAAAAAATTATGCATATTTTAAATCAGAATAAGGCCCCTAGTCTAGATGGTTTCAAGACTTATTTCTTCTAAGTATTCTAGCATCTCATTAAACAACAGGTTTGACAAGTTTTTAAGGAATTCTTCAAGATGTGTAAACTTCTCAAAAAATTTAATATGACCTTCCTTTACCTAGTTCCTAAATCCACTACCCCAAGTTCACTCAAGGAGTTTAAACCTATCTCATATTGTAATACTTTTTACAAAATTATCTAAAAGATCATTACTTCTAGACTGAAGGTTATTATAGACTCTTTGAGTTGTAAATCACAAATAGCTTTATTAAAGGTGTAAGCATTGGGAACAACATTCTTTTCACTCATGAATTATGTAAAGGATACCAAAGTAGTAGTTACAAATAATGTTGTGCTATGAAAATTGACTTTCATAAAGCTTTTTATACTATAAATTGGAACTTCATTACACAATCCCTTGAAGCTTTTGGTTTCCCACATCTATCTATTAACTGGATCCATCAATGTATCTCTACTACCACCTTTACCATCTTAATCAATAAAGAGCTTACTCTTATGTTTAAAAGTGGTAGAGGCGTATGGAATTATTTGAAATATACATTGAAGTGTTCTCAAGGCTTGCTAAATTCCCTTTAAGGAGGGAACTAACCTTTAAATTTCATCATAAGTGCTTAAAACAAAGAATTTTCAATTTGTCTTTTACTAATGACTTCCTACTCTTCTACAAGGCTGAGCCTCTTTCCATAAAGGTTATAATTAATTTTGGACCGTGTTGAATATTCTGAATTGTGAAGCAAACTTTGCAAAGAAATCAAATACACCATTGGGAATAGCAAATCCACTTGGTTATGGTATGAAAACTGGTATAATGTTAGTCGTCTTTACTTGCTCCCTCAAGTTTTCCAACTTATGAACATAATAAAGCAAAAGACCAATTTCTAAACTTGTTAATGGCAATGAGTGGTTTGTCATACAAAGGGGATTTCACATTATCAAAGACAATTTCCTAGGCTACCTTCCCAATCAACTCAAATATAATATTATATATTAGATCAGGCATTCTTTGGGCTTATTCAATAACAAGTCAATTTAAGAGGTCTTTAGGAATCCTGCTCCAAAAGTCAAGTGGAAAAGGCGAGTCTGAAATAATTGAATCCCCCAAAGCTTGCATCCAAGGATAAAGTTAAGCCAAAAGATCCTGATTCAAGATAAATTCCTAAGGAAGTGAAATCTCTTTAGGATCTACTTCAACATTTAGAAATTGATTAATTAATAACGATACGTGGACTTGATGCCCCACCCAAGAAAGAGATCCAATACATAGTGGTCTTGCTAAATGGTGATTCAACATAGATTCTACATCTTGGAACCAAGTTAATTTTGGAGCAACTTTGTGATAATGGAACTAACTAGCAAAAAGCATTAAGGTTGTAAAGACCAATGCCCCAATTGTAGTACAATATAGTTGTAATTCACTAGATATTCCGGACCCTCTCCAAATCTTTAAAAAATAGAGGTTATTTATATTCCTCAAAAACTCTCCTTCTTTTTTCTTTGATAGGTGGTTAGAACTTTTTCTAGGTTCAAATCCCAATAAGAGGTCTACTAGAGATTATAAATTGTTGAAGAAAAAACATGTTTCTTTTGTTCCTTCCAAACGATTGAGAAATACAGAAATAATTAATATATTCAAGATAATTGCATATTTACAAAATATTGTCTTAACTCATAATGTGGCTTGCCATAAAAACAAACTCTCCTCTCTTGATAAAATTAGAAATACCTATCTAAGCTCTTCTATTTTTCAGCTTTACTACTTTGAAGATGAAACAAGCGATTGCTTCTTCTTTAAAAGTGAATTCTCTAAAAATCTATAGAGCTCTATTTAGTAGTTGAATGCTCATGTTTGTAATGTGGAAGGCTACAAATTATTGATCTCTTAATCATCTCAAAAACACAACTTGAATGATGACTTCCTTATCACTAAAATATCCTTTTGTGTTGCCATTTATGATTTATAAAAAGAAATAAATAAGTGTATCTTCAAAGGCAAAGTGCTAGGTAAAAGTTCTTTTTACCCCAAAACGTTGGAATGGATTAAAGGTATCATCCAATCAAATGTTAATATCAACTTAATCTCACTTTTAATGGCTTATAAATGGTGGCTGAGCTTGAGGAAAGGGCATTTAGTGGGAAACTCTTCTATCATTTAGGTAAGGAATGGAAGGTGTGTGGGGCTTTAGATCATTGTCTTCGATGGTTGGTTTTGCTTATTCTGTAGGAAACTTAGTATTACTAGTTTGTATTTGCATTCGCTAATTCATTCTCTTGTCTATCTTGTTACCCTCATGCTGTAGTTGATGTTCATGTAATCGTATAAGTTGTAACTCCTATAAAGAAATATTATTAATCTAATTTCTTTAATTTGAAAAAATATTTTTATAAAAAATTATATTTTAAAATTAAACTATTAAAAATCATATAATTTTGGGTCTTGCTAAAGGTGATTGAAGCATGAAATAGTTTCCAACTTTTTATGCAATGCTAACAAATGTTATATCGAACTTGTTTATAGAGGAAAATTAGGTTAGGATTTGATTCTACATACAACAAAAAAAATATAAAAAATATGAACTAGTTTCCAACTTTTGATGCAATGCTAGCAAATGTTGTATGGAACATGTTTATGTAGTAAAAACAGGGTAGGATTAAATTCTACATACAAAAAAATAAATGTAAAACCTTTTTGTTTAATTTTTCAATAGTTAAAATCACTTAAATTATATTACATAATTAATTAATGAACATAATAAAACATGAATCATAATTATGTACCTTATTTTGTAGCTTATTCTTTTCTTAAAGTTTCTCTCGAACCATTATTGAATCTAGTTCACGATAACCACGGTAGCTACATACTTGTCCAGTCTCTAATAATATCCACATGAACATGTTGAGAGAATTCTACAAATGGTACAGAAAGGGTTAGGTAAGAAGTACTAACTTGTTTAGACTTTAAACCTATTTATAATAAGTTTGGGCCTTTTTAGTAATTTAATTAAAATGAAATTCTAAGTTCAATTAAAATTTAGTTACATTTGTAATTAATTCTAATTAAGCACCAATTAGACCCAAATAAGATCAAATATCTCATATTGATTCTTATTTACTAAAGATCTCATATATAATCCTGAAGTTTCTTAAACTTTACAATCAAGTCCAACTTGATTTAAATATCTTTTTCTCTATCCCATCATGCTATGTATGTGACCCATTAGCTTCCTAAATATGTTAGCAATAGTTATAAATTATAACCCTTAATCATATTTATGATTAGATAAAGTAAACTCCTTAACGTTATCTTTAATTTTTTAATTAAATAATTTATATTCATAGATCAAGATTGACATCTAATAATACATTATGACCGTCCAAATATTAGAAATATTAAAGTGAGTTGGACTAATCTTTTTGTGCAAGGATTTTTAGTATAATTCAATCATTTCATTACACAGTGTTCTAATTAGACATAGAGCTTGGAATTATTGTCTACTTTATTTGAGTCCATTCATGTTAGTTCTCTACCATTAGTAATTGATTCTTTTAATGAAGTTTGAAAACTAATTTTAAAGTTTCATTTCATCTTGGTCAAGAATTTCCTGAATTAATAATAATTGAGAAAAAAGTTACATTCTCCCTTATTACTTTAAAGTGATAAATCCTATATTGATCACTTAACTATTTCTATATAGTTCATGCTATATCTAATGACTATCAATTGAGTTATTCTTGACTAGAATATGTCATAAGTAGTATCAAAACATAACAATCCTTAAAAAAGCTACTTTGGAGATCTCAAGTCAAATGATCATTTATACAATCATCACAATGAGAATTTTTATAGATATACAAGTAATGCTTGAAATTGAATTCTCATATCGGGTCAATTTAGTGAAATTTTTCTCTAATAAGCATCTATATGTTTGTTTAAGTATATGTGTATTTTAGTTTATAAGATTATGTACTTCCTTTATAAGAAAGAAAATTTTTTTGCTCTAGTAATGTCAAATCTGAATAGAACAATAACTAATAACAATTTAGGGATAATATATAAATGCAATATGAATCTTATAATTATGATTTTATTATAATTTCTTTTGTAATATATATTTATATCAGAAATTTATATATATAAATGTCTTTAAATAATTATGTGTCCCACCCTCAATTGGAAGGGTATAATGGTAAATTGACATAGG
>JANZLH020000115.1:3975005-3993631 GCA_026770325.2 Erythroxylum fimbriatum
AGATAAAGTCATGAACACAACTTTTCATGATAATTAAATGCCATATTTTAAAAACAAGTCCTCTTTTTATCTTCTTATCAACAAATTAAGTTGATAAAGAAACAATTTAGAAAATTTTGTCTTCTTTACATTATTGCAATAATAGTGAAGCTTATTATGTAGGTTCAATGTTTGTTATTAATGATTTTGATGATAATTATATAATATTTCAAAATTAAAATTTGATTTATTTCTTTTTATTGAAATAGGTAACAATATAACTTTTAAAAGGATATAAAATCTAGTTATCTGTGATAGGATAAATGTTTCATTTCTTGCAAGAACCTTTTTAATGAACTAACTTGATTTATTAGAAATGATTCCACGATAAACGGAAGGATCTTGCTAATCACATATTTCAACAATCAGCTCTAAGATATTGTTACATTTTTTTAAACGTCTGGATACTAGAAGATTTTAGCAAAGATGATATTGAAGAGTCTTTAGATTCAAAGACAACTTAGAATATAAGTGAAGCAATGGCTAGTTGAAAAAAATGTCTAATGAGAGAGACTGTTATTCTTTGAAGATTACATTGAGCAAACCCTATAGTCATATTTTTTGAGAGCTTCTAGAGGTTTGTTAAATACTACGAGTGTGGAAGGTTGAAAAACCTTGAAAAGCATGCACTTGTAAGCTTGGAGAGGCTCATCAAAATTTATTACCTAGAGTTTTATAGTGAAATATTCAAGTTGGATACTTGAGATTTGGACGTAGGCTTCGTTATAAGCCAAACCAGTATAAATCGACTCTGTCATTCTTTCTCTCTACTTAACTTTTAAATTTTCGCATTATAGTGTTTGTCTTTTCAATTTGCAAAAGACTCCTTCAGTTTTAGAATTGAATAGACTCCTTTTGTTTTAATATTTTAAGAGGTTCCTTTCGTTTTGAACGTTAACAAGCTCCTTTTATTTGAACGTTAATAGGCTCCTTTCATTTTAAACTTTAATAGGCCCATTTTATTTACAAACTTATTTCATTGAAATTTAGAAAGATCTTATCTTTTACACGAATTGATAGTAACTTGCAAAATCTTTGAGTCACATTGTGTGTTTACTTTATCATATTAAACATAAAAGAAGAAATTTAAGACTTTTTTTCAACTAACCTAAGGCAATAACTTAAAAGAGATAAAGGTTTAAAGAGAAGATGCCTAATGAATTAGATTGACTTTTAATTGTTATTAATTCCAAGGATCTTGCCTTAAAGATTGATATGTGAAAAACTGAAGGGGGTAGTCATTTCGCAAACTTTTCAATTTTACCGCGGACGTGTAGTCATTTCGCAAACTTTTCAATTTTATCGCGGACGTCTTTATCACAAACAAAAATAAAAGCAATCAAAACGAAATAGTAAAAACACCAAAAATTTGGTAACGCAGTTCGGCACACCTTGCCTACATCTGCGGAGCCCTCACTCAGCTTAATAACTTTCACCGAAGTATAATAGATTTACCCAAGGCTTTACTGAGCTGACACCACTCAACCCTTGACACTATCTCTCAACCTCACTTCCCGTAAAAGAATTTCACACTCAATAGTACAACCGCCTCGTACTAACCTCAACAGAAGATTTTTCACACACTGTTTACTAATAAAGATAATTAATTGAACAACTCTAGTTATTGAAATAACTAGAAACAAAAACGATAATACTTGAAATAAAAAAGAAAACAACTTCCTAATCGGTTCAGCTCCACTAAAATAAATCTGAAGTCATCACAACAACAATAGGCTTATTCACATAAACACCAACACGTAGCTACAGTTGCACCAATAACATATTCACCAACCAAAGTATATGCAGCCCATAAAGAAATCAGTTAATAATCATTACTACCCAAGACGGAGTTGTATATGCACACCACATGCAACTAACCAAACACGGTTCAACAAAGAAATCATGCAATACTTGTCCACTGATTTTATGGCAAAGTCACTCTTGAAGGTGGAGAGATCAATGATGTAAGGAGTCCATTACGCACACAATACACTTTAGCCTTAAAACCAATTAACACACTTCACCTTCTAACGCCCACTGCATAAGACCAACACCTATATCACACACACACACGAAGCACACCCAAGACGCCACATATGTCACTTTTTCAATTCAATTAACTCCATTATCTAGGTTGACGCCAACACACACACTGCACTCTTTTTAATTCTCATATACCCACTACACACTTTAACACTCATTGCACCTTGACTCCTCACACAACTCACGTCTCACACACTTGTAAGATTACCGCCATATATTTTTCTTAATCAACAACTAACGCCACCCCACTCTATACCATACTCAACCAAGATAGATTTCTGCAGTGTTTGTTCAATGGACAATTAATGCACATCAACTTGGTTGCCGCAAACTCACATTAAAGATGGACTTCTACCGTAGATTCCAGATTTGCACAAATCCCTCACACAATAAGAGTCCCACTACAACCATACAACCACCACTTCTCTTTCTTTCTTTAATTATCCGAAATCCACAAAATCCACACAAAGTACAATTCAATTACCAACATGATAATAGACTTCAATCCAAAATAGAATTCTTTTTCAACTATAAGATTATCCATATAACTTTTGAATCTAAGTCATTATCTAACTAATATCTTATATGTCTAATTAATAAGTAATGCCAAAACTAATTATTTAGATATATAACATATATCCTAACAGTAATTATATTTTTAAAATAGAGTTACTTGTTTGATACTCAAAATTTTGTTGTGTTTGGTTTTCTTCTTAGGTGGAGGAGGCCCCTTTGTGTTAAGCTCAAGTTTTAAAACATTTACAAAGAGTTTCGTTCACTTGTTGTAATATATAAGAACTGACATGATGATTTTTAGAAATAAAATTGACGAGGAATGGAATGAAATGAGTATTATTTAGTTTGGTTTATTTATAAGAATTTATAATAATAATATAATGCCAATGTTTGGTTTGAAAATATAAATTTGGAATGACAAAGATATTAACTAGCAAAAAGACTAAAATATTCAAGTAATCCCCACAAACCACATTATTATTATTACTACTACTACTACTACTACTATTGATCTTCTTATTATTATTAAATTTCTTCCTATTATTATTATTATTATGGCTAAATAATTATGTAGATTCCTTAAGGATATTTTTGTCCAACATGTCCTCAATTTTATTCCCAACTATTTGGAAAAAAAAACTTGGAATAGATAAAGATAAGGGGTGATGAGTTTACTTATTCCCCAAACTCAATGAATAATTAAACTCTTGGATTATATATTTTGTACGTTTTATTCAACCAAATAAAAGAATATCCTATTATCATAAATAGATCAGGAATGAGATAGTTATTTCAGTCAACCAAACACCCCGTTAGAGTTGTGGTATAAAAGGAACATATTTTCTCATTTGAAGAGTCTGAGAGAATTGTGTGGTGCCATAAATATCAAGAAGAAATTCTGAAACCTTTGTTTCAATTTAGAGCTATCATTTTCCATCAGTGATCTTTCGCTCGTTAAGAGCCCAATTTTACTGACTTTTGGAGATGATATTGGGGTCTCTTTGTTCTTTATTTTGAACAGTCAAGATATGGCTAGGAGGTTTGTAAGTTGGATTTTCTTGTTTGTGAGCAACTGATGTCTCTAGTCGTTTTTCTTATGACCAGTCTTCTTATACATCTTAAGGATCATTTTCTAGTTGTTGGATGTGGCTAAAATTTTGACTACATTGAGTAGATATATGATTGTGTATTCTAAACGGTGGGGATCAGTTTTGGCCTTGTGATTTTTATCCTTCAAATTAAAGGAGTTTTCTACTTTAAAATTGTTGTGTATTTTTTTATATAAAATTGCAATGAAGCTTTTAAACAAGCACAAAAAAGAAATTTCTCACAAAGACAAAAAAAAAACGTAAAAAGAGAAGGATGAGAATTAATCCAAGAACAAACTTAAAGAAAATTCTCACATCCAAGTCATTCCTTAATTAACAAATAAGTGTCACGAGTTTGTGACACTTATAATTTTTTGTCATACCTCTGACACTTATTGTCACGGGTGTGACAGAGATTATCATACTCCCTATGATACTTATAATTTTTTTAAAAATTTGTAATTACTATAATTAAATAATTAATTAAAATATAATTAATTTAACAATTAAAATATAATTAATTGATTAATTAAAATATAATAAAATTTTATTTCTCAATATTTTTAACAAACCAACTACTAATAATAGTAATGGTAATTATTCATTCCTCTTATTCAACTATTATAATTATAATGATTATATCCATATATTCATTCTTATTATTCACTATATTTATTCTCATTCCTATTACCATTCTCTAATGTGAATCAACCGCTCCTCGAAAGTATATTATTATTACTAGTTTGTAGTTTCGTTTAATACCAGTTGTTTCCTCGTGATTATAAAATTATAAGTTTAAGTCACAAAATAGTCTATTTATAAAATATAAATGAAAAGTATTTTTTTAAATTCTTGCAAAGTCAAATACCACGTGGAATGTATGCGTTGAATTATTTTTGCTGAAAAGTGAGAAATGGGAACAGAAAGTCTTTTATTGACATTGAAATTGCAGTAAAATTGTTGGGGCAAACATTGTCCAACGAGGCAGAGAAAGACATAAGATAAGCCCAGTCCCTGGATACCCTTTTCCGCCGACCAAACCAAACCAAACCACAAAGAGCGCACGACGATGACAAAATTGGAGCTGAAAATAGACTATTATCTCCGTCCACCGCTTCCATTTCTTCTTCAGCAATACATGGCGAACTCTTGTGCTAAACCAGTGACCACCTCTTTCTATAATAAGAATATGTTGTTACCCAGCAGAGTTGCGGCTCTTGTTTCTGATTCCTCTTCTAGGTCTTTTAAGGTTAGGGCTTCGCTCGTTGATTCATCAGCTGATTTCCTCAACCGTTTGGAGAAGGCTTGGCTAATTTCTCAAGTATTTTTCATACTTCTGCAATTATTTCACCTTTATTCATTCATCATTCATTCGGTTGTTTGTTACTATGGATGTTGTTGTTTGTTTTTGTGAATAATGTCTGAAGAGTTAAAAGTAAAGAACTTGGTATACAAATATTTGCATTTTCAGCTCAGAAATATTAACACCATCTTATTGGTGATGAGTTTTTAAAGAGAGAGAGCCCTCAACTGTGTTTGTGTAACGGGCTATCGGTATCTTATGTAACATGCGTGTTTGTGGTGCTTTCAGCAACCAGGACCTGTTGCCTGCTCTTCTTGCAACTCAAACAGGCATGTTGACTGCAAGTGGTGTGGGGGAACAGGTTTCTTCATTCTAGGCAATGACATGCTCTGCCAAGTCCCTTCAAGGAACACTAGTTGTGTTATCTGTGCTGGGAAGGTACGTTATAACTTTTACATAGTATCCTCTTTGTTGTTCCTGCTGAGGCTAAAACTCACTTATAATTTACTATTCCACAGGGTTCAGTGTGCTGCTCTGATTGTAAAGGAACAGGCTTTCGTGCCAAGTGGTTAGGGAAGCCTCCTATTTCTAGGTAGTTAACTCACTTGCTCTCAAGCTCCAATTGTCTTGAGTACAAGCACTCCTGGGCGATATCTTATTCGTGTTCCAACTTATTTACATCAAAGTCATTGATTAAGCAACTTGCTGTAGCTCCTTTTAGCTTCAACGAATCAGCTCATACATGTATCCCATGTGTTTTGTTAACAAATGAATCATTTTAACAGAATTATATTGCCAAAAATTTTATTATAGTGTTCTAGTATCACTTTTATACCACAATTATAAAATGAGAGGTAAGTTAGCGAAAAATTCTCTCGTGAATTGTTGTTTGCAACTCATTGTGATTAAATGTTCTTTCAGTCTTGATAGGTTCCTTATCTCATGTAAGTAAATATGGATATTGTATTCCTCTCTCCTTTTGGTGGTGTTTAGACAGGCCCTGTTTACATCGGATAATCCTCCTATGTGGATAAAAAGCGAATGAATAGATGGGCTGCAATGGAATAAAGGGGGGTATGAAAGCGAATGAATAGATGGGCTGCAATGGAATAAAGGGGGGTATGTAGTGGGGTTCCATAGATTCACACTAGTAAGGGCAGGTACCTTCTTTCAGAGACAAACAGCTCTGAGGTTCCTTTTTTGGCTTTTGTAACAGTTGGGTAGAAAAAGATAGGGATGTCCAGAAACCGAACGCAATATTCATGAGCCAATGAGAACTGAGTCTGGAAGTGGAACTGCACAGTTCTGCAGGATAAAAAGTTGAAAGAAACTATGATAGACAAATGCGCATACATCAAATCTAATATAAGCAAAAGTGGTATATATGTTTGCATAAACCACTTGGTGGTGGGTGAATATTTGATCTCCAGTTATATTACCAAGATTCTGGGTCCTCGTTGGATCCGATGTGGATTTTGTCCAAGATTAACAATTATAGTTCAGTTTCTTTGAACTATGCTGAGAAGAGTAATTTGTTAACTTCTTTCGAGTCTGAGTCTGCTTCCGATAATATGAACTGGTAAATAAAGTTTGCCAGTTGTGACTTGTTTACAATCACATGCGCGAGCTATATGGTTCGTTTTGAGCAAGTTTTGCAGGCTCTAGAGCGCAAGCATTCATCCAACTTTAGATCCCTGAGTTTTGCAGGGCATCCAATTCCAGATCCTGGCTACCAGAAGCAATTTGTTATTAGTAACAATATTATGTTTGGTAGTTAAAATAAGATGGTCCTAATTGTGTTGCTTTATGTACAAAAGATTAACTAATTTACAGACAGCAATAAGTACAGAGAATGGTGTTTCTGTTCAAAATTGACGGCGTCGTTTTATGTATAAACAAACCCAAAACAATATTATTTGAAGCAAAAATAGAATTAGAACTGGTTAAGAAGATTCTCAGTCGGCTAATCAAAAAGTCAAGTGCTGATGAAAAGGTGGTCGGAGAGCAAAATATTGACGTGCAAAAAACTTATCGGTCTCATTTATGGGTTAGTGGCTTTACAAGTTATCTCCACAAGAATCAAGCGAAGGTCATAAAAGCCCAATGTTCTGAACTCATCAGTAATCTGTGGGGAAAACATGGTAAGCGTTGTTCCACAAACCGCCGTGTATATATTAATTGCGATGGTACTGGATATGCAAATTAAGACAATAACATAAAATTAATGCTCCGTATGTCGGCATAAATAGATGAAGAAAAGCACCGGTATCATCAACAATTCAAAGTTGGCTGCTTTTTGAATAATGGGTCGGCTGCAAAAGGGCATCTTTGCATTTTAGGTACTGTTTAATTGGGTGTTTATTAATTGAATGAAATAAAATGTAATATTATTTTACCGTTTTTTTTTTAACTTTTTGATCATCTTAAAAAGTTATTGATGTGTTTGGTAAGTGGCTTATTAGTTAGTTTATTTAACTCCAATAAGCTGATTTCTAAAAACTTCATAAGAAGAGCATTTAGAGTTAACTATTTGTCTAATGACAGTATTGCCCTCCACTTTACTCTCTACTTTTGCTCTGTGTGTTTTTAAAGTTGGTTTTTTTAATCGTACAATTATGTCGTAAAGTTTGGAAGAATATAATAAACGGGTTAATTAAAATTTTTAATCTTTATTTAATCTTATAATATTAGTTTACATTTAATATAATAAAGGGGTTAATTCCCTCTCCCACGTCAATCACGCAATTCAGACCTATCGCTTTGTGTTCTGTGATTTACAAAGGCCTTACAAAGATCATCGTTAACAGACTGAAACCATTTCTAGATGATCTGGTCCCCCCTAATCAATGCAGCTTTGTATCAGGGAGATTAATTGTTGACAACATAATCATTGCCCAAGAAATAATCCATACCATGAGACGAAAATCTGGGAAAAAAGGACTTCTGGCTATAAAAGTGGATCTCGAAAAAGCCTATGATCGACTCTCTTGGGATTCATTCATGATACTCTCATCGATATATGTCTTCCAGGCTCTTTGATCCCACTCATTATGAAATGCGTCACCTCAGTTACCATGCAAGTGAATTGTGGAGGGGAACTCAGTGATGATTTTACTCCTTCTAGAGGTATTCGCCAAGGTGACCTGTTATCGTCGTACCGTTCGTATTGTGCATGGAACGACTAGGCCACCTAATCAACCACTCCGTTACTCAAGGCAATTGGAAACCCATTAAATTAAACAGACGTGGTCCCCCTTTATCTCATCTATTTTTCGTTGATGACCTCATCTTATTCTCTGAAGTCTCTATCGATCAAGCTCAAGTAATTCGGGATACCTTGTCCATGTTTTGCGCAGTGTCAGGCCAAAGGATCAGTCAAGAAAAATCTCGCTGCTATTATTCCAAGAACGTCCACCAATCCAGGGCACGACAGTTGAGCAGAGAATTGGGCTTTAAGCAAACTACTTAGGATGATACCTTGGAGTGCCTTTGTTACATGAAAGGGTCCATAAACGCACGTACCAATTTATTCTCGACAAGGTTCACCAACGCCTCTCGGGCTGGACTGAAAATCTTTTATCCCTTGTCGGATGTACCAACCTGACCCAATCTGTTATCTCTGCTCTACCTCTCTATATAATGCAGACGGTTCGTCTCCCTAGACGCCTCTGTGATGACTTGGAAAAATTATGCACAACTTCTTGTCATGCTCTTCTTTTGGCACAGAAGATACACCTCGTTCTTTAAAACAAAGTTTGCCAACCAAAAGAGTTGGGTGGCCTGGGCATTCGCAAAATTCGCGAAACAAATGATGCTTTGTTAACCAAACTAGGGTGGGCCTTGATCTCAAAGCCGAACGCGTTATGGGTACGCATTCTGTCTGCTAAATATAACTTTGACACCAACAACCTGCCCACTTCCTTAAAGGCTACTGGTAGCTCCATGACTTGGAAGAGCATCAAAGCTATTTGGCATCATGTACTTTGCGGCATGAAATGGGTGATATGTGATGGCTCAAAGGCCTAATTCTGGCTGGATCTCTGGACGGAGGACTCGGGCCCTCTCATTTCCCATGCTCTTGTTCCTATCCCCCCCTCAGCTCTTGAACTGCGAGTACAACACTATACTGATAATTTAGGTAACTGGCTTTGGGGTGAATTCCAATTTTTACTACCTCACTTTGTTTGCATGTTCATTGCAGGTATTTTACTGCCCAAGCCCCAATTAGGGCCCGACAAATTGACCTAGGGGACGTTGGATTCCGGACAGTTCACATCGCCCACAACATATAATATGATTATGGAGCACGCCCTTTAAGACACTAGTGACTTTTGGAAGACTCTATGGCACTGGGCTGGCCCTCAACACATCCGCTCCTTTCTCTGGCTCCTTGCACATGATCAATTATTAACTAACCAACAACGTCTTCGCAGACATTTGACTCCGACTGCAGAGTGCCATCACTGCCAGGTAGAAGAGTCCTCAATACATGCTATGAGAGACTGCCCCTAAGCGCGAAGTCTGTGGCTCACCTTTCCTTTGCATGTCATCTCTTCAGACGTTTTTAACCTCAATAATCATGACTAGCTTCAGGTGAACCTCCAAACGCACCGACGGATCAGTGGTCTAGATTGGTCCCTCATATTTGGTACAACTTGCTAGTTCCTATGGTCCTGGAGAAATAGGTACCTCTTTGATGCCCAATTCTCTTAGCCAATCTCTCCTGCTTCCACTATTTTGGATTATGTCCAATTGATTCAACAAGTTTTGGATCGACAAAGCACAACAAGTCTTGGCCCCGACCCCGGCAGGAACAATTCATTGGCTGGTGTAGACCCTCTCCTGGATGGGTGAAACTGAACACAAACGGGGCGCGCAAAGGCTCATCCTGCTCGGCCACAGCAGGGGGTCTTATTCACGACGGTGCTGGTGCTTGGCTCAGAGGTTTTGTCCAGAATCTTGGCAGGTGTTCCTCGGTAGTTGCAAAACTATGGGGCGTATTCTCGAGGCTAAATCTAGCTTGGGATCTAGGATATCGTAGGGTGGAATTAGAACTAGATTCTAAAGTGATGTCCGATATCCTCTCTAATTCCACTAGACACACCACGTCTCTTAATTTGATCGTCTTGGGAATCAACGAGCTACTCAATTGTAACTAGGTAGTTTTACCCCGCCACATTTACAGGGAGGGAAATAGGAGTGCCGACTGGCTCGCCAATTTTGTTGTAAATTTCGGGTTAAGGGTTACCAACTTTGTACATGCATCCTCAGGGGGTTGCTCGATCCTCCTTAAGGACATAGCTGGGATTAGTCTAGTACTTTGTATGTTTTTCTCCAATATTTTTTTTAAAATATTATAATATTAAGTTTTTGAACATAAAGAGTTACATCAAATTAATATTTTTAGTATATAACTACTATATATCGTATTTTTGTCATGATATAATTATAGATATTTTTAATTTATTAAATAATAAAATTCATGCATATTATATGAAAAATACTAATATGATATAGCTTACTGCATCATTCATATTAATAGAAAATTTAACGTTGGATTATTATTATTATTATTATTATTATTATTATTATTATTATTATTAGTAGTAGTAGTAGTAGTAGTAGTAGTAGTAGTAGTAGTATTTCATGTGAGTCATTTGAAAACAACCTCTCTACTAGTTAGTGGTAAGGCTGCGTACTACTGAATCTCCTTAGACCCTACGTGTTAGTGAGATTTCTATTGAGTTATTGTCGTTGTTATAAAATTAAACATACACATCAAATATAAGTTAAATTAAAAGAAGATGAGAAACAAAAATTTTGAATTTCATTCAATACCCGCTCAAATCACATTAACCTTAATTCTCATTTGATACAAAATCTTCATCATTGAGAAAAGTCTTACCATTACCATCATTCAAATTTATTGTGTCAAATGACATGTTAATACTTTTCCTTTTAAGATTATCTTCCAAGTCACTCTCATCTATCAAATTCGGTTCTTCAAGAACCCAATCCACAAAAAGATTGATATGAACATGGCATATTGGATCTACAAAACTACTTATTATATTAATAATCTTACCAAATAATAAAATTAAATTATTAAGAAATTACAAGAAATTCTATACAACTTAATAATAATAATAACGTACTTTTTCTGAAAGATCAAGTCATTCAATCTTTGTGTTCAAATCTATTCCTTTTCTTAGAATGAGTGAATTCAAATGTGCTCCAATTCTTTTCACAGCTTATTGCACTCATACATTGGCTTAGAATATAAATTACAAACCTTTGCAATTCTGGAATATCACTTCCGAATTGGTCCCATCAAGCAATTATAAGTCCTAAAACAATGAAAGTAGCATTATAAATAAAATAAAATGATGATTAATTTTCAGCAAGTAACAAAAGTGAAAAAAATATTTGGATTAAGTTTGTCTTTTTGACAAATAGTAATTGACATCCTAAAATCACCAGAAGCACACTTATAAATCTCCATTTGTGAGCTTATGAGATCTTGCATCATCTTATAAGCAACAATTGTTATAATAGTTAATAGCATTCACCTATTAACTTCAGCTTCTTTGTAAACCTTGGTCTAAACAATGCCCCAGTTGTAAACAACGGAGAGTAAAGTTATCTTTCCCATCTCTCATTCATGACTGCAAGATAAGGTGTGTAAAAAGAATGCTTATTTTTCATATTAGCCTTAATTGCTTCCTTCGCTCTCTCCATGACATCCAAAAAATAACTCATTGTTTCCTTCTCATCATTATTATCCAAACGAAGTACCCTCATCAAAGGTTCATAAACTACGATGACAAATTGATATTGGGACTAAAATTCATTATCTTCAAGTATAATGCTAGAAACCTTTAATTTAGCATTAGACCTAGCATGTTCAGATGCAACCTACTTATCACTTATAAACATTTGCCTAAACTTTTTCTTCATCATAATAAAACATTTGGTTGCAAATATTGTAATAGTAGGCAATGTAAATTCTTATCATTGGTGAAATCCTTTCTCATTAAATTCAAAACTCATACATAATTGTACATGAACTTAGTCACCTTTTTTGTTTTCTGCGCAATCTCATCAATAATAGGAAAATATCTAGCATCCCTATATTTTTCAACATCAAGCCAATGAAATGTGTAGTACAAGGAGTCCAATCCAATTACTTTATAAGTGGGATCATTTTTAATAATGAACTAAACAATGTTTTTTGGCCTAACTTTATTCACAACTTCATCAAATATTTCAAATAAAGTATCAACATTTCTAACAAAGCCAGATGCATCAATAAACTTAAAAAATCCCCTGTGTAAAATAAACCAAAAAATTAATAATAGGCTCATGTCTTCTATTTGTCCAACTATCATATATGATTAAACACCCAAAAGTAGCCCAAGTCATTATTCTTTCATCCAAATGACTTTATTTCATAAATAGAGCTACTTAGAAGTTTCCTTTTGTATTCATCAATTGAAGGAGTTTTATATTCTGGACCGTAAGAGGCAATAACATCTACCATAGGTTGATAATAATGAAATTGGGAAGCATTGAATGTTATACCTGAATCATACCATCATCTAGACATTGTCATATCTATATTATGAGTCGCTTCTCTAGATTTTAAGGCACTATGGATTGAAAACTAAGCTCCAAGAGTCATTCGTGGTGCAAAAAACTTAGACATTTGTCTTCTTCTTTTTTAACATCAGGTATCCTTTCTTGTTGGGTAAGAATACTACCACCTTCAACATTCTCACTATTATCTTTACCACTAATAAAAGAACTTCCACTACCAATGGGAAAACTTGTCTTAAGTAATTTTATGTTTATGCAATCTGAGTCTCCTGCAAATAAGAGACTTGGCTTGTAATTGGATTTTTTCTACCTGCTGACGCTGTGGTTAAAAAAAGTAAATATGGGCTTTGATATAGGTGCTTAATCTTTGAGTTTCTAGATTTAGTATATTGATTTCCTTATGTAATTATGATATTGGTTTTACATGATCGGATTTAGTTCAGTATGCAAGATCATGACATTTTAATCTTTGATATGCAAAATGACTTCCTATATACATTATGTCCCCAGTTTGGATGGCTATCTGAGTGATGGAAAGAAACATTCATGCAGTTATTTAGGTTTACTGTCATTGCTTTGTGTATAATCTGTTAGTTGAGCCTTGCTTTTATCATTTTCTGGGTTTCATTTAGATATTAGCATTAGAATTAAGATTCTGAGTTGTCTTCTTTAGTTGTAATTCTCATGCATCGGAGCAAGGAAGCTTAATCCACTTTCGGTAAAAGTTTGGATTTTCAGAAAAATGGTATTTGTTGTTAACCTTGAAATCTTGCGTTTGTTCTAGAAAGATGACGAAAAGAAAAGTCATATAGGTTCAATATCCAGTCATTCTGAGCTTCTGGGAAGAAATTGGGGGTAATCCCATCCTTCAATATCTTTTACAAGTGAAGTGATTACTTTGGAATGGACCTGACTACCTTTTTATCAAGTTGAAGTTTTTTTCAACTGAGAAACTCTGCAGATATTTTGTGGTAGACAGTGCACACATGCCTAAAAGTGCAGCAAATGTCCTGATATGTCTTTGTTTTTAGGGACAATGCTCAGCTGAAAGTGAGGTCTCAAATCTAATAGGGCATGGAGTTTAACCCTTTTATTGATGGACTAAAATTCAGAGATCAACTAGAGTCGTAAACAAGTGAAATCCTTTCCTAACGTGCTTTTGGGTCTTCTTCCTGAAAATTGCTAGCTTATGGTACCGAAGATTACTTTGGACATGGAAATAGGCAAATGATTAGGACGTATGTGATTATATAACTCTTCGAGTTTCTTTTTTTAAATGCATCTTTTGAGTCCAGGTGATCATTCAATCCTGATATTTATTTATCCTTTTTATTTTTTTTCTTTCACCATTTTCATGCGACGATATATTGTCAACGTCTGTTACAGGGGCTCTAATAAAGTGATATATATACATCACTCTGCCCTAGCCCTTAAGATGTGTATTGAGGACGTCCTATAAGATATATGACAATAATCCAATGGCACATTAAGAAATGTATCAACAACAATATGTATGAAAAGGCACTGTCTTGTCCTCCTATTACTGCATGAGGTGTTTGTTGGGATATGCATATGTCCATGTGGTTATAAGATGTATGAAATGGTAACTATAAACACTTTGGGAAGTCTTACAAAATCTACTAAAAGAATTCTATCCAATTTGCTTTGCGATGTCATATTTCATTTTCTGGATCCATACGACGTTGGATTGGCTGGTTTATGTTTTAATTTCAGGATCTGACTGGGGTACTTGGTTAGGGTATGCATATATCTTGAAAGGAGCCTTACACATCTTTGGTAGCTCAAAGTCCTCATCATCTGCATATTTTGTCCTCTTTGAATTGGTTATGAAGAGGATTCTTTTTCCGTGAAGTGTTGTGTAACTCTTCTGTTTTTTTTTGTTGCTCTGCATCATGATGCTTTTAGGCCCCAAATCCCATGTATTAGTGGGATTCATACTGTGTGTTCTTGTTGTTGTTGTTGTTTATCATGATGCTTTTGTGACTCTTACCCTAAATCACCTCAACTTGTCTTTCAATGGTAAAGGTACCGGGCCATAACAAGTGCTTACTACCGGGGAGCTGTTGGTGCGCTGCTTGTCTATGATGTCACGAGACACTCAACCTTTGAAAATGTTGAAAGGTGGCTGAAAGAGTTGAGAGATCATACAGATCCCAACATTGTGGTCATGCTTGTTGGTAACAAATCCGACCTTCGCCACCTGGTGGCTGTTTCAACTGAGGACGGAAAGTCCTTCTCCGAGAGGGAGGCCCTATACTTCATGGAAACTTCTGCTCTGGAAGCTACAAATGTGGACAATGCCTTTTCCGAAGTGCTTACTCAGATCTACAAGATAGTAAGCAAGAAAGCTATGGAGATGGGTCAGAATGGAAACGCCACAACTGTTCCTTCAAAAGTGGAGAAGATTGATGTCGGTAAAGATGTTACTGCTGTGAAGAGAGTAGGATGCTGCTCAAACTAGAAACTTTGTTACGATTTTAGTTGTCCCGGAGATGTAGCCGGATTTATTTTTGCTGCCGCATCCATTTCTATGCCAAGCAGCAGCAGCAGGGGGTTATTTATCTGTATTTAGATTTTTAATGTTATTTCTAGCCGAATTAAATTAGGAGATAGCCACGATAGTGATCTGCTTAGAGTTGTCTCTGAAGATTTCATTCTTATTAAATCCTCCTTTCATTTCAGCCATATTGATGGTGGTTGATTTGGTTCTTTTTTATCCAGAACATTTTTGTACTCCATTGTTGTATGTTTTTTCTTAAGATCAGAAAACACCTGTGTGGAGTCAGACATAACCATATGAGTGGTGGACACAGTCATGTTTGTCAACCGTGTAACTTACTATGTATCTCTACAACATCGAGTTTTAAAGTTTAAAGGTTGTATACACAGTCGTATGAGTGATTACTTGCGACATAAAATCTTATCTTTTGGAGATTTAAATTAAAGTTAGAGAGATAGAAGTTGCGACAAAAACACATAATGATAAAAGAGTTTTAAAGTCCAAATATCATTGTTCAACTATAATTTTATTGAAGTTTGATTTCTAGAATTAGTTGGAGTAGTATTGGTGTAAATATTTCAATTTATAATCAAGTTTAGAGGTTATTTGTAGAAGCCTTTTAAGCGAGCTTTAGAAAAAGGTAAAAGAGCTATATTAGTTATAGTTGTCTTGCGAGATGTCCTTGAGTGAGAGAATTTGAAACCTTTATCGTTTGTATCCTATTACTTGATTTAGAGGACTTTATTACAGATTTATTTTGAGAGTTTTTACCTCTACACTGGAGGGTTTTCTATGTTAAAATATTGTGTTCATTGCCTTTCAGTCATCTTTGTTGTGTGAGTAGTTTGCTATCGACTTGAAGATCTTGTGAATGCTATTGCTTGGTAACAAGTTGTATCAGAGCCATAAGTATGGAGAGTGACAACAGCTCTATAATGAAGTTGACGTTGACCAACTACTCGATATGAAGGCCTATAATGAAAGATCTCTTGTACTACAAGGATCCTTATAATCCAATCCACGTGGATAAAAGTATAAAAGACAATATCTCGTCTAAGCTAAAAAAGATGGCAGATAAAGAGTGGAAGACCTTAGAAACTATTAGACAGTAGATTGATATCATTTTATTCTACCACATAACCTAAGAGACAAATCCTTCGAGTTGTGGAAGATGTTAAAGGGTCTTTATGAGAGGAAGATCGCTCAAAATAAGTCCTCTTTGATTAAAAGGCTTGTAAACTTGAAGTTCAAGGTTAGAAAATCAGTGTTGGAGCATCTTAGTGATTTTTAGAACATCATCAATAAGTCGACTACAATGAAGATGATCCTCGATGATGAATTACAAGCTTTGTCCTATTAAGTTCCTTATCAAATAGTTGGAAAACTTTGTTTGTGTCTATTAACAACTCTACTCCAGATGGCAAGCTTTCTTTTGATGTCATTAAAGAGAGCATGTTTAATAAAGACATTAGAAGGAAGGAGAACAGTTTTGATAAAGTATTGTTGATTTGTATGACTAGTGAGTTCATCCATATTAGTCATTCAGATTCAGAATAGCTTATTGATATAAGGTCATCATACTATTATGTTCCAAAGAGGGAGTTCTTCACTAAATACAGGAGTAACGATTTTGGAAGTGTGAAAATAAGCAATCAAAGCTCTGCTAACATCGTCGGCAAGGGTGACATTCAAGTTCAAACTAATGTTGTTTGTGAATGTGCTCGATTAAGAGGGATATCATCATACTTTTGGAGATGGCAAGCTAAAGGAGCAATGATGGTTGATTGTGGTAGATTTTGTTGCACCTTATATATAAGACACTTGAAAGTGTGTGTTGAAGAATTACACATAGTTCAAGAAAACACTTCACTGGATTTGTGGCATCAGAGATTAGGACACGTAGCAAGAAGGAGATCAAGTTGCTTGCTAAAAAATCACTTATTCCTACAAAAACTATAGTTTCTTTTAACCCTTGTGATTATTACATGGCTGGGAAGCAATATCACGTGTTTTTCTATAAGAGGTACACTATAGGAAGGCAAAGTTAGAGTTAGTGAACTTCGACATGTGCAGTCCCATAGAGGTGGAGTTCTTAGGAGGTAACAAGTATTTTATTGCATTTATTGATAATGATAAATACAAGACTTTGTCTTCATGCTTAAAACAAAAAGTCAAGTGTATAAGACCTTTCAAAATTTTAATACCATGGTGGAAAGGGAGACGAAGAGAAAATTGAAGAGTCTATGAATTGAAAATGGAGAAGAGTATAACTTTAACAAATTTGAAGAATACAGTATGAGGCGTGACATAAGACATGAGAAGACAGAACCTGATACCCTATAGCATAATGGTGTTACCGAGAGGGTGAATAGAACCATTGTGGAGAGGGTTTGGTGTTTGCTCCAAATTTCAAAACTACCAAAGTTCTTTTCAGGTGAGGTAGCCAAAATTGTAATATATGCAATCAATATAACTCCATTTGTCCTATTGAAGCTTCACAATTTCGAGAGTGTGCGATAAGGAAAGGATCCAACTTATACATTTAATGGTGTTAGGATGTAAAAATTTTAAGCACATGTTAAAGGAGTAGAGATTGAAACTAGATTCAAAGACTTCTCCTTATGTGTTTATTGGATATATTGATGATGAGTTTAGTTATAGACTCCACGACCTGAAAATGTAGAAGGTTGTTAGAATTAGGGGTGTAATCTTCTACGAGTATGAGATGAGTTTAGATTGCATAAAACAAGACAATACTACTTCCACTAGTTTGTCATCCAGTATTGCAGATTCTACCCTGTTCCTATTGTCATTAGTCAACCTATGAGTAAAGAAGGCAAATATGAATTAACATAGGATGATAATGATCAGGGGTAATCTGAAGGTGATGAGTCACATGAGACACACCTATAGATGATATAGAAGAGGTGTATGAGCATCATGAGTAGGTTGAGTGTTGGAAGATGTCCAACTTTAATCTTCAACTAAAATGAAGAGACCTTCAATAAGATACCTTAGTTAGGAATATCCCTATGGTACTATTAATATGGAGCTAGAGAATTTCTGCAAAGTGTAGTAACTTGAAGATAAAGAATCTTGGCTGAAACTAATACAAGAGAAGATGGACTCATTGAATAAGAATGAGACTTATGAGTTAGTGAAGCTTCCTAAAAGCAAGAAGGCTGTGAAGAATATATGGTGCTCAAAATTAAGAAAGATAGTGACAAGTTAGTGAAGCATAAGCTGAGACTGGTGGTGAAGGGTTACAATCAAAAGAAGGTTATCGATTTCGACGACATTTTCTCACTAGTAGTCAATATGTCAATGATACACATGGTATTGGAACTAGTTACTAGTTTGGATTTTAAACCCGGCTAGGTTTATGTGAAGTGATAAGTCGAATTTATATAGATATTTGTGGACTGAATGGGATAAATTCTGACTTATTTCCTTGGGTAATTGATGGTTTATTCAGTTAATTCACTCACATTATGAATTTCTTCCTTGATAGGTACAAACA
>JANZLH020000115.1:4028701-4040299 GCA_026770325.2 Erythroxylum fimbriatum
TATCTATAATTTCATTAGCTTTCTTAATAAGCGTGCATTTTTTTAAAACGACACTTATTATGAATCGGAGGGAGTATTGTCCAACCTATTGTTATAATAAACATAAAAATAAAACGGAGGTTGGGGTTGGGCAAGGTAGACCCAGCACCTAGTTGTTGTCTCAAGTATTGCCGGTTCTTCTCTAGGAATTGCCAACCACAACTCGGCTGGTACTTGCAGTCTGCAGAGGAGCTAGTCCTAGTGGGCAGGTTTCTTATATATATAAATGTGTTTAGGGGTGCGTGGGGTACTTGCGTTATTTGCATCGAAATTAGTAAGGATGAAGCCGTATACGGAAGAGGACCATGAGCATACGGCCATTGTCCATTCATTTCTCCGTAAAAAAGTGGGCCCCACCCCACCCCCAACACATTACTAAATTTACACGTACATCACCATCTTTCGAATCTAATTTCTCTCCCTGTCTTACCCTTTCTGTTACAACATTATGGCTTCGTTAAAATGACCAACTTAGCCTTTTTCCTTGTACCAATTCCATTCACCTTAATACCCCCTTGCAATCCAATAATATAGTTTAATTTTTATTTATTAGAAAACTATAAATTTCATTACCGATTTTTTAAAATTGTTTACTTATGCCACAACATTAAGATATTAGTACATTTGACATTACATAGACATATTACTATATTAGTATATTTTGTATAAGTGGCCCGTTTGAAAATAAATGGATTGAGGGTGAATTGGTTAAAAAGGGAATAATAGGAACACGTGGTGCCCTAACCAAACAATGGCAGAGGAGAAGTTTGGAATGAAAGAAAGGGCAAATAGAGGAAAGGGCAGGCCACAAGTCATGATCGCAAGACCCTCCCTGTCTCCTCCGATGTGGATCTTCGCACGTTATGAATGTAGTGTAATGATACTTCTTACTTTGTACTGTTAGCGAGAGAGAGCGCTGTGCGTGTGTATGTGAGTTGGAGAGACCAAAAGACAGAGGCTTGTTGAACGATTTTTTCTTCAGGTCATTGAGAGTTGAGACAGTGAACACAAAGCCACCAATTTCCATCTGCGCTTCACACCATAAACAACAACGACGTCATCCCAACTCGACCTGCTCTTTCTCTCTCTCTTTCTCTGGAAACCCAACAAGCAAGTTCTGAACTTTGTCAGGCTCCAGCATTTGCGTTGAAATTGTTGCTGCAACTGCGTGCAATGGCGTAGCTTCTAAAGCTAATGTCCTTTTGACCAGCGATGTTTTTGCGCAGAAGAGTTTCTTTTTTGGCTCGTTTCCTTTCCTTTTTACGGTTTTTGATCTTAAGGTTCCGGGTTTGAAAAGGGTCTCTCTGTATCTATAAGACGAGGTTCCTTTTTGGTGAAGAAGGTTTAAAGTTTTGATTTTGGTCTTTGTAGCGTGATCTGGAAGTTGGATATGAGCGTAGTTTGATTTTCTCAAGTCGATTCAAGTAGAGTCAGTTGGTTGGCGACAAAATCGTGCTCGTCAGGGCTTCAGTGCATGGATAGCTGGTGTATTCGAATGTAGAATGATGAACAGCGCGTAAGAATTTTCTTTCCCTTTTGGGTTCCGGTTGAACTGACTGACTACTATACGTTTCGGCTCCTCTTGGTTATATGTTAAGTGTTTAAGTGAAAAAGACTATATTTGATGATTCTGTTATGGTTTGCTTGGAATCCATGAAGAAATTTCGCTGCTTTAAGCAAATATCCAACAATGTCAAAACGGAGACGAGACTTTCTCTTGGAGAATATAATAGAGCAGTTTCTTGGTCAAAATATTTGGTCTCTTCTGGGGCTGAGATTAAGGGGGAGGGAGAGGAAGACTGGAGCGCTGATATGTCCCAACTGTTCATTGGTAACAAATTTGCGTCAGGGAGGCATAGTAGGATTTATAGAGGAATATATAAGCAGCGAGATGTTGCTATTAAGCTTATGAGCCAGCCCGAGGAAGATGAGAACTTGGCTACTATGCTGGAGAAGCATTTCACTTCGGAGGTAGCTTTGCTGTTTCGGTTAAGGCATCCTAATATCATCACTGTAAGTTCTGTTACTTTCTTGGCATGTTTTCATATACTGTTTTTTTTTTAAACTGACTTAGGGAATTATTTACTGTACGTTTCACTTCTTATATTCGCTAGGACTTTTTAAGGAGTCTGGTTGACTCCTTTATTTGTAGTTCAGTTATAATCGCATTAATGATTCTTAGCTCGATGCTAGAGGCATAGATAAACCTTACACACCGGATCGTTCGAGAGCAATGATGACATTATGCAAGTACCAGTCTATCGATGATAAGAATGGAAGATGTGGTTACTCTAGTCCTGTTGTTTTACAATAAAAGTTAAATGCTTTTGAGGAACATATTTTGTAGCACCAATTTGATAGACAAATTTATTTATTGCGATTGCGGTTGATAGGCATTTAATGGATGCCTACAATGACATGATCAACGTGCATTATTTATTGTTCCCTTCCCCCATTATCGTTCTTCTGTATGGAGGGTTAAATTAAAAACTCTTTCAGTGACAGTAAACATACTTTGTAGCTTTAGAATGTGGAAAAGAAGATGAAGAATCGGTAATTTTGTTCCATTAGAAACTACGGGACCTGACATTTAATTCAAGTGTCACCAAGAATGCCGGCTTTGATGATGGATGGGGAAAATGAAGAGACAAGGGTGCGAGAGGGTGAGCACGATTGGGTGGATATATGTGCTGGTTAAAATCCTTCGCATTCTTTCTTGATCAGAGTACTTTCATTGGAGAAACGGCTGCAATTGTGGAAAGTTATTACAGAAAATAATAGTCGCAAGTACTAGCTAAGCTTGTTGTCTTTCCAGATTGACTCTGCGGGAAACTCCAAATAATTTGATTATTAGCTAAGCTTGAAGACTTAGAGGAGAGCGTGAAGAATAGTAAAGCTAGAAGGACCTATTATATGTATCTTCACATTTTTAATATCTACATATAGATTCCATTTATATTCCTGGCCTTATTGGCATTGCATCGCACATAACTTGTGAAATCCAGAGTCAAATGGCATGTGGTGAACTTTGTTTATCAGACGTCAATCTTTATTTTTCTTTTCGCTTTCTTCATTCAGTTTGTTGCAGGTTGTAAAAAGCCTCCTGTGTTTTGTATTATCACGGAGTATTTGGCTGGGGGCTCATTAAGAAAATATCTTCATCAACAAGAGCCACATTCAGTTCCACTTCACCTCGTTCTCAAACTAGCTCTTGACATTGCTCGGGGGATGCAATACCTTCATGCAGAAGGGATACTTCATAGGGATCTCAAGTCAGAAAACTTACTGCTAGGAGAAGACATGTGTGTCAAAGTTGCTGACTTTGGTATCTCATGCTTTGAATCTCAATGTGGTAGTGCCAAGTGATTCACCGGGACATATCGTTGGATGGCCTCCGAAATGATAAAGGAGAAACAACATACAAAGAAAGTTGATGTTTATAGTTTCGGCATTGTCCTTTGGGAGCTTTTAACAGCTTTGATTCCATTTGATGACATGACTCCAGAACAGGCTGCGTTTGCTGTCTGCCAGAAGGTAAAGTTTTTTTAGTTCAGTTTCTGTTGTTTAATGTCTTCAGTTTTACATCCAAAATTTGTGATCACTCTATAGTCTTCTGTTAGTTCTTAAAGGTGTTTTTCTCCATACTGGTGAAGGTCACTAATCTGGGATAGGGCCGGAAGTGGTTATAATACATCAGAATCATGTTAATGTGGGGTTTATTTTCCGGCATGAAAAGTGATGCTCTAGGTACCCATTACCATAGCAAGAAGATAGAAATACAGTACTGTCTGTGCTAAAAACTTGTTGAGGACTTCCCTAATTCTTGATTTGTAGATACTAATCTTAGTACCCATTACCATAGCAAGAAGATAGAAAAGATCTTTTTTGTTCTGCGAGTAGTTATATGCTTTTGAAGAACCATGTATAACGTTCACACATGTTTTCTAGTCTTCTATGGATTTATGCTACAGAAGTTGCGATGGTTGCTTAAGAGTAGCAATAGGATTCTCCTTTACACACTGAATTGATCTGTTGCATTGAATTGATGACTTTGCTTTACCCAATACATTGCAAAATTTTGTTGTGCAGAATGCTAGGCCTCCATTACCCCATACATGCCCCAAGGCATTTAGCAATCTCATAAAGAAATGCTGGTCAAGAAATCCCAAGAAACGACCTCATTTTGATGAGATAGTTGCTACATTGGAGACCTATTCAGAGTCACTCAACCAGAATCCAGAATTCTTCTCATCTGTTCCACCGCCACCGACACATAGCTGTTTTGCAAGATGCATTGGTGGCTAGATTTGCTATTCAAAAGCCTAGCATGTCGTCTTGATGCGTTCCTCGCACGTGTCCCTTTGTATTCATGCTTCTCTTATTATTGGCAATTAGATGCTTATGTACCACATTCTCCTTGTGTACTCAAATTTTTTATATGGCAATGAGAATTAGGAAGTATGTAAGAGTTCCTGATTTATTTTCCTAATATTTTAAGTAGGTTGAAGTTGCAAGTAAATGTGTTTAGGCAAAGGAATCACCTTCCTTAATTTCGAATGCCTAAGTCCAAAGGACTTTCACCTGAGGGGGTGTATTAATGAATATATAAAACTAATTAAGTTGGCCTCACACAACATGCCTATCCTAATACATATCTAGTGTTTGCTTCAAAATTAATAATTTATGATTATTATTATTATTTATTCTTTTCATATGTTTTTTTATCCCTAAGTTCTTGTTGCAGTGAATCTTTAAATACTTCTTTTTTATTCTTACCATTTTTATTTCCAACATAAAATTATTTAAATATATGTTATAAGAATATAGATGGTATTAGAAAAATAAAATAAGGAGATAAGGGATATATTACCCGTATCTAAATTGAAAATTAATTACCGTTGATACAAAACGAATAATTTTAATTTTATAGATAAAAATGAATTTCTATACAAATAAAGCCTTTTAAACACAGTTTTATTTTTGTTATATACTAAAACTTACTACGGCTGAATTATAAGAAGACAGTTTGGCCGAGTGGTCTAAGGCGCCAGATTTAGGCTCTGGTCCGAAAGGGCGTGGGTTCAAATCCCACAGCTGTCAATTTTTTCATGTTTTGAAAGGCAGTCAACTCAAATGTATCTTAACCAACTTGCAGGTTTATGAATACTAAGAAGTGAACGTCTTATTGTTCATTTATCCCTCTTTTATTTTGGACCATCATTAAGAAGTTAGGAAGGCCTAATGGTCCCAATAATTTAATTTAATACCTAGGACCCACTTGGAGTCCACAACAATACGACGTACCAAACACATAACATGTAATATCTCTTTCTAAAACTAAAGCCACACAAAGTGCTTCTCTACTCTCATTGGATGCCTCGTCAATCCAGGCTTGATCATCGTCATCTCTAAGTTGCTCATGTCATACCACGTCTTGCTTGTAGCACATCAAAGCTGCCCGTATCACCCATGATCAACCACTAAGCCTCTTCTACAACTATTCTCTATCAATCGACTATTGTTGCACAAATCGTTAAATAAGGTTTGTCTTTTATTTGCTCGGTAAGTTATCCCTGGAAAATCTCCAAGGTATTTGGTCAACCAATCAATACTTCCATAAAGGATATCATTCTCAAGGTAAGCTATTTACAGCTTCATGTGCTATTGCTGCATTCAATAAATGCACAATCATAAAAGAGGATGTTTTGCAAGCTGGTATGTATCATATTCAGAAAGCTACGAGTTACTGATTAGACGATTACTGAGATAAGTAATGTCTGTAGAAACTTCTCCTACCAACCTCTTTGGGATCATTTTATACACAGGCAGTCACTACTCAAGATGATAAAGGAAGTTTTTAAGCATGCATTTACCTCTTAACTTGATCATTTATGGAATACGATGAATTAACAAATGTAGCATCAAAACCATGGACCCTTAATAAACTTGAAGGCAAATATATTATATTATATTATACTCTAAACATATACTGTCTACATCACTCAGTTTCATCCACCGACAGGCTTGGATAAATACCAAGATCTTACTTTGCTGCCAGCTTTAACTTTCTTCTTTTGCTGCTTATTCCATATGTTTAAAGCAGAAGATTGTCTGCTCAAACATCGCAAGAATTGGGAAAAAGATAAGGAAAAGCACCATTTTGTTTATTTATAACAGTTGAAATGACAATCTGGTTGCTGACTTTAGGATTTAAAACACACACGAGGACATGATAATGTGGCTTACACCTTTACCAACTTAGATCTCAAGCATGAAAAGAGGGTAAGTTTGTATCGTGAATGTGACTTTGTGTCTGCAAATGATCCATACGTTCCACCCAAAATCGCATACCATCGGCTCAGGCAAGGGTCAAAAATAAACCACAGGGTACATCTGTCGATCAAATGAGCGAACGAGGTCAAAGCAGTCTTTTGGGTTCGGAGAAAAGGACCCATTTCGCCACGTGGCGAGACCCAATGTTAATGGAAGAAACAGACTGATAACAGATCGGTAGTTGCAGGCCTCCCGCGCTGCGAGTGAAAGTACTGTCTTTCATCTCTGACATTCCAACTCTGCTAAAAAGTTATTTTCTTAGCTATTTTTTCACCTCATTAAATTCCCATTTTAATGGATACTAACTCTTTCTATTTCCATCGTTGCCCTTCATTCTTTCCAAGAAACCCAACCCACTTGTTTTTTTCTTTTCTCTATCTTCTAGCTTATAATATACACACAAACCAAAGGTGAAGTCTTTCCCGTGCCTATATTTGGACAAAGAAATATCTCAACTTTTTTATCTTTCGTCTAAAACCCAGATAGCATATCGCCGGAGAATCTTCTTCCATGGAAGGATTGTAAGGTGCTGAATTCATTTTTCGTTCTGTAGTTTTATTTTTGCTCTCTCTTCTGTTTTTATGTTGCCCCAAGTTTTCTGTTATCGGATCAGTTTGACGCTCAGTTCGAAGATTATAAATTTTGTCCCTTTTTATATTCGACTTCTTCTGTTGGCTGCTATTTTGATTCTGGGTTTGTTTCCTTATTGCCTACATTGGTTTATGGTATTATTAAGGTCGGTACTTGATGTGCTGTTTTATGGATTATTTTTTAAAGCATATGATTAAGAAAGGGTGGATGTTGTACGTGACATTTGTTTCCCAATGTTTTTCGAAACATGGAAAGTTAGTTTCATTGGATCATAAGCTTTAAGGCTAAAGGATTGAACTTGTGATTTTAAGTAGCTGTTTATTCTGCTTTGATTGACTTTGTCAAGCACGTCTGTCCTTTTTATGCATTTGTGAATGATTTACGTACTTTAATAAACTTGTCTTGGTTGGATCTGCTGTGGCAATTGGCTGACAGAAAATTTCTTTTACTGCAGAATTTTTTTTTGAAATTTGCAGTGTTGGATTATTGGGTGCATAAAGATGCCTGGAATTGTCGTTGATGGAATGAATGAGGAAGTTGCAATAGAAGAAACGAATGGAAATTCTGTGCCCGTTAAGGAAAGTTCGGTTTCAAATAGGTCTCCTAAGAGTACATTGAGTCCGCAAAGTCCTTGCAGTGGTAGCCATAATGTTCCCGTTGATGGGGTGGCTGTTAATGAGCTTGTTGACGATGGAGTAATATGTCCCTCTATAGAGCAGCTTTATGAGAACGTCTGTGATATGCAGAGTTCTGATCAGTCACCCTCCAGACATAGCTTTCGATCTGATGGTGAAGAGTCTAGAATTGACTCAGAACTGCGCCATCTTGTGGGAGGAGAGATGAGAGAGGTTGAGATAATGGAAGAAGAAGAAGAGGAAAAGGTGAACAAGCCAGAGGATGATACTCAGAGCTATGCCTCTTCCAAGAAGGAAAGTTCATCCAGGGAAAAGATGTCAGGGAAATTGGACAAGGTCCCACCTGCAAGCACCAAATCTGTTTCTTCGAACTCCTCAAAGAAAGCTAGTCATTTGCAAATGGACTCTGAAGCATCATCCAAATTGATTCCAAAGGGCAAAAGTCCACCAAAGAAACCTCCTACTGATAAACAGAATGGTAAGAAGGTGAAAAAGGCAAATGGTGGAGTGACATCAATTAAGAAACAGAGAAATTCTCCATTGAAGTTAATGAATGGAACAGAAGATTCATCTGAATCTGAGTTAAACAATCCAGATCTTGGGCGATATTTGTTAAAACAAGCAAGAGATTTGATTTCTTCGGGAGATAATCTGCAAAAAGCACTTGAACTAGCCATTCGAGCATCCAAATCTTTTGAAATATGTGCTAATGGGAAACCAAGTTTAGAGTTGGCTATGTCATTACATGTTACTGCAGCAATTTACTGCAGCATAGGCCAATATACAGAGGCAATTCCAATCCTACAGCAGTCAATTGAGATTCCAGTGATTGAGGAAGGTCAAGAACACTCCCTTGCCAAATTTGCTGGTTACATGCAACTTGGTGATACTCATGCTATGCTCGGCCAGTTGGAGAGTTCAGTAAATTGTTACACTACAGGATTGGAAATCCAGAAACAAGCTCTTGGAAACATGGACCTTAGGGTAGGAGAGACTTGTAGGTACTTGGCTGAAGCCCATGTTCAAGCTTTGCAGTTAGAAGAAGCTAAGAGGCTTTGCCAGATGGCTCTAGACATTCATAAAGAGAATGGATCACCTGCTTCTCTTGAAGAGGCAGCAGATCGGAGGCTCATGGGTCTTATATGTGAAACAAAAGGAGATCATGAAGGTGCTCTGGAGCATCTTGTTTTGGCAAGCATGGCTATGGTGGCAAATGGCCAGGAGTCTGAGGTAGGCTCTGTTGATTGTAGCATTGGAGACTCGTACTTATCCTTGGCTAGGTATGATGAGGCTGTTTTTGCTTATCAAAAAGCTCTTACTGCCTTCAAAACCACTAAAGGAGAGAATCATCCAGCTATTGCTTCTGTATACATTCGTCTGGCAGATTTGTATAACAGAACTGGAAAATTAAGAGAATCTAAGTCGTATTGTGAAAATGCTCTTCGGATTTATGAAAAGCCAATTTCTGGTATTCCTCCAGAGGAAATAGCGAGTGGTTTCACTGATGTTTCTGCTATCTATGAATCAATGAATGAGCTTGAGCAGGCAATCAAGTTGCTACAGAAGGCACTAAACATATACAGTGATGCACCTGGTCAGCAAAGTACAATTGCTGGAATTGAAGCCCAAATGGGGGTTATCCACTACATGCTGGGGAACTATTCTGAATCTTACAACTCTTTTGATCGTGCAATTTCAAAGCTCCGTGCAAATGGAGAGAAGAAATCTTCTTTCTTTGGCGTTGCACTTAACCAAATGGGCCTCACTTGTGTCCAGCGTTATGCTATAAATGAGGCTGCACAATTGTTTGAAGAAGCAAAAAGCATTTTAGAGCAACAGTGTGGACCTTATCACCCTGATACTCTTGGGGTTTATAGCAATCTTGCGGCCACATATGATGCAATGGGAAGGTTTGAACTCTCTTCATTCTTGTAACTTTTTCATGACATTCTCCTTAAATTGAACTCTCTCCATTCTTGTAACTTTTTCATGATATCCTCCTTATAACAGTTTGACGTCATTTTTCATAAAACATCATATTACAAATTGTTTGTGTTAACGTTTCAGTAACCTATGTTAAGTAGTCAAATGTATGAATTTGAATCCTTCTCTTTCCCTGATGCTAACTTTTGTAGCCAAGTAACAATGCTTGTCTTCTGTTGCAATCATGTCCTTTTCTTTCTCTCAATGTTTAAATGCATTGCAGGCTTCATGTTGAGGTACTAATGTTGTGCTACTTTGGCACAGATTAGATGATTCAATTGAAATCTTGGAGTTTGTTGTTGGGGTTAGGGAGGAAAAGCTTGGGACTGCGAATCCAGATGTGGATGATGAAAAGAGAAGGTTGGTTGACTTACTGAAAGAAGCAGGCAGAGTGAGCAGCAGAAAAGGCAGGTCGCTGGAGAACCTTCTTGATGCACAATCTGATAGCATAAACAAAGATGGGATCACAGTATCGTAATATTTACACGTCAAAATGACTAAGATGTATTATAGAACATAATTTAAGGTAGGTGATTGTTGGATATTTATTTTGGTTTGGCAGTAATTCTATAGTATTACATTTATAAGTTATGTATTTACCAAAGTGCTATTTTATCTTTGTATGAAGCAGCGAAAGTCCTTATTCTACGGTGATCCTGCTAAGAAAATAAAGGTTCAGCCAGTCCTTATTGACATGGATGCTCCCAGTTTGATTCTGCAAGCCTCATTGTCAAGTTATAAGTTTTTTACTTTGGCATGACCGTACCGTATTCTATTGACTGAGTGATTCTCAGAAAGCCATTGATCATAAGCGTGATTGCCTGCTTATAATCTGTAAAGAATGCTATTACCAGCACATCTTATGTTTTTCAACGCTATGAATCTTTATCCTAGGATAGTTCTTTGATGAACTAGTATTAGTGACCTCGAGTTTATAATCTGTAGTGGTCCCAACTACAGTCCTTTCACTCCAGCTAATTTTATGATGAATAGCTATCAACAATTGCTCAGAATTAAATGTCTCAAGGTGCTCCACGGAGAGTCTAATCGGCGTCACATCAACTACAAAGTATAATGTTAAGCTTGCCTGGTAGCTACATGGTTGAGCATATAACTAACCATTTGCATTGCATCGCTTCCCCTCCGTAACAGCAAAGAAGGCTTCACTTACCTTTTTAAACTGAATCATTTTGTTGTTCAGCTCCATCTCAACTAGCTTTCTGGTAGAAACTCAATGGAATAGTAATTTAACAAATGAAGACAAGATAAAATAAGAAGAGAAAATAGGGTCTAGCTGTGCTGTCACTAATGAAAAGCATAAAAGAAGTTGACAATGGCATATTGGGAGAGAGAATAAGAAGAGAAAATAGGGTCACTAATAAAAGAAGTTGACAATGGCAAATTGCGAGAGGTGTCTCTCTCCCAATGTAAATATTAAGACTCATTCCAGGCCTGCACCTTTCTCTTTGCCTTTGATATACTCGCATATTATGACATACACCTCATCATTCTAGAAACATACTTGCAGAAAAAACATCAAAAACAGTAAAAAACATGATAGGAAATAGGTCAAAGTTAGAATGGGCCTTCCTTTTAATTTTCTACAGTATTATTAATATATCTTCCTCAAGTGAACCCAAAATGAGATTATAATTATAAAATTTATAATACATTTATGTATTATGCCTACGAGATCTTTCCTGTATTCATGAATCATTGTTAAAGATTTATTGAGTGGAACAAAAAGGTCGCTCCTTATTTTAGTATTATACTGAAGTGAAACAAGCATTTAAAGAAAATCATTGTTGCTAACATAAAACAAGTGCAAGAACAATAGGAGCAAATTGTGGTACAATGTTTCTTAATGGGGTTGGGTCTTTAATATGACATGGTACAGACACAATTGTTAACTAGTTAAACACTTCTTTTTCGGAAGTATATGTTGGGACCCGATCTCGAAACCGGATCCCAACCGAAAAAGCGGAATCAAAAGCGAAAACGAACGGAAACTTCCGGA
>JANZLH020000115.1:4097129-4108042 GCA_026770325.2 Erythroxylum fimbriatum
TAATGCTAACATACTTAATTAATTTCAATCTAATTAATGCTAATACAAATTATTTATGCTAATCATGCTTAATAAAAATAAATAAAATTAAGAAAAAATTTTGGGGCTAACAATAAATCCTAAATTAAGCCTAATATCAAAGGTTAACACAACAAGAAATGAAATGTTCCCTCTATATTTATGGAAATATTAGGCAATGTTGTCTCCTTAAAAAATTTAGAGATGTAGTGTGGCTTTGACATTTTCGACATGATCACTTGAATTTTACAAGGCTAAAAACTCTTTAATAAAACAAAATATTAATGATTTTTACATAATTATATACTTCTCTAATCTATGTAAGGATTGTGTTGTTCGTAAATAACACCAATATAGCTTCCCTAAGGCAACGCATAGGGAGCAAAGAAGGCCCTGACACTAGTACATTATGATTTATGTGGGCCTTTAAGTCTAGCTTCTAACAGAGGTAAACATTGTTTTAATATCTTTAATGAAGATTTAAATATAACAAAACACGGGTTCACTTCTTGCAGCATAAATTTGAGGCCTTATAAGCCTTTAAAAATTTAAGGTGCTTGATGAAAATAAGGCAGATTGTTTTATAAAGATGTTGTATACAGATCATGATAGTTAATATTTATAGACTTCAGAGACTTTTATGCAGACCATCAGATTTAAAAGCAACTTAGAGCCACCTACACATCCTAGCAAAATGGCATTTGTCATAGTAGTAAGATATAGATTTTGAAGAAATATTATCTACTATTGTAATGTTCGAAAGAGTGAGAATTATCCTAGCTTTAACTACATAATTGTATTGGCTTGTTTACCAATTTGATGTTAAATATGCCTTTTTGAATGGTGAATTAAAGGAGGAAGTTTATGTCAACCATCCAAAAAGGTTTTGTTTAGAAAAAGAAAAAGAAAAAGAAGAAAACATATCCAAGCTGACAAAGGCATTATATGGGTTAAAGTAAGCCCTCAAACTTAGTAGAACAAGATAGACTTTTATTTTCAACATGAATTTACAAAAGGTGTCAATGAGCCTATAATTTACTTGAAAAAGCAAGGAGAAAATGATTTTCTTTTTGTTTACCTTTATATTGATGACATGATTTATAAAAGCTCGTCTTTGCTTGATAGTATTTCCTTAAAGTGAAGTAATGTGAATACGATATTTTTATCTCATAAAAGAAATATATACCATGCCTCTTACAGAGGTTTAATATGGTTAATTGTAAAGTAGTAGCAACAACCATAAATGTGAATAAAAAGTTGTAGGTTAAAGATACAAAGAAGGAAAGTGAGAAGCATTTCAAGGGTCTAGTTAGAGGCTTGATTATTTGACCAAATACCAATCCACATATTCCATTCTACATAGATACAATATCTAAGTTTATATTTGATATTATCAAAACATAATTTGGAGGAGCAAAAGGATCTTGCACTATGTTGGTGGAACACTTGATTATAGAGTTTGATTTTCTAAAGTTTCAAAATTTTATTTTGTTAGCTTTATAAATAGTCATCAGGCAACATCTTATTCTAATTATAATTTCTTTTATTCATTATTATTCCTATTTTGATCTGAACCCAAAATAGTTATTTAAACAAAACATACAACCTAAGTTGGGTTTGCACATTTGAGCCCATTGTTCGAAACACTAAGACAATAGCCCACAATGATCTGTTGTTGGGAAAGAATAAAGAAATGGAGATTCAAAGGCCCACAATGTAAACAACTCAGTACGGATAAGGGTCCGGAGATTATTACTGTAATTATAATTCCTTATTTCTAAGAAAAACACACTAGCCACTTCGAAGTGCGAAAATAAAATAGTTCTCCCAAGTCACAACCTGTTCCTTCTTACATCATCTTCATTTTAGTCATCGTCCTGTGTCTTTTCACCACCAGCTTTATTTCCCATTTTGGTATTTTCTTTGCTTTATTCCATCGTCTCCCGTCTTTCCCTTTCCGTTTTAGTTGGGTGTTCTTCTTTTCTTTTAATTTTTGGTGTGTACTTTTTGGTTTCGGAATTCAGTCAACGGAGATTTGGTATGGCAACTCCGACTTCGCCTCCTCCTAGTTCCGACGATGATAAACCCCAAAACCCAGGTTCAGTTTTGCTGCTCTCTATTGTTTGCTTTGATTGTGTGGTGTTATTCTCTGTTCAGTATAACTTTATCCTGTTACAGTGTTGTCTGTTTCCGTTTCTTAATAAATTTCGAATGAGCAATACTTAACCTTTCTTGATTTCTTGGAATGAGCAAACTAAAAACTTTTTCAGAGATTTTTTTTTTACTTGAGTAGGACGAAGATTTGCTGTGATATCGTAAAGAGGACATGAAAATATTTATGTTTGAATCAAATAGGAACTTGAAATGTCTATGAACTGGTGGATTGACTTAGGTAGTATGATAGCCACAGGGTTGGCTCTTTCGGGTTCTTTCTAAGACTAAGGCCTCTTATAATTTTGGAAAATTTGTCTTCTGTTTTTTTTTAACTTTCAGCTGATGAGGTTGTGCAACCGGTGGAGGGGAGTCATCAAGATGCTAAGCCAGAGCCTGCAAAACTAAATCCTGCATCTGTCTTTGTTAATTCGGAACCAATGCGGGAGGATCAAATTCAAAATGCTATAAAATTTCTTTCACACCCTAAAGTTAGGGGCTCTCCTATCATCCACAGACGGTCTTTTCTTGAGAAGAAAGGCCTCACTAAGGAGGAGATAAATGAAGCATTTCGACGTGTGCCAGTATGCTTCTTGTTGTTTAAGCTGTTATTGTTGTTTAACGCCCTCTCCTTATTCATTTATGAAGATGACAAAGGATTGTCAATTTGTATATACTTAATCTGCTTGTTTCTCTCCGATGTTTCTATTAATTACAGGATCCACCTCCAAGTGCACCAGCAACCAGCACAAGTCATGGTAGTTAATGATAGTTTTAAATGGAAACTATGTACTCTATTTTTTTACAGAACATTTGTTGGCTTGAGTTGAGCTCATCTATCCATCACTGACAATTTTATAATCTGCACTCAGAGGGTATGGTCCAGTCAACACCAAATGTTCAGGTACCAGCTGCAGTACAAACAGTGCAGCCCACCTCGGCTGCTACTGCTGGTGCCGTTTCTTCTGGGGGGATTTTGCCAAGGTCCAGATTTCACTGGTATCATGCTGTTTTGGCTGTTGGATTACTGGCAGCCTCTGGTGCTGGAACAGCCGTGTTAATCAAGGCAAGGACAGATCTAAATGGCTTGACTGGAAAATAAAATGTTTTTTTTTCTCCATTAATTTCTTTATCTCTTTTGGTTTTGCCCTACAATAAAAACTACTCTCTAAAAAATTAAAGAAATCTCTAGATCCCTTCCTAAAATCCAGGTACTAATATGCACTATGTGACCGTCCATTTATATGTGCCATATATATTTATATATATTTGGTTTCATTGATTTTCATGAATGCATCTTCCTAATATTATGACTTGACACCCTAAGCATAGGACAGAAAAGATCATACGTCTCTTTTTTCAGAATACTATTGTACCGAGATTGAAGTCTTGGATACATAAGGTTGCGTTGGAAGAAGAGGATGATGTTGTCAAGAAATCTAGTGCAAAACCCAGTTTAGCAGAAGAAGCAGCTGCTGCTGCAAAGTCAGCTGCAGCTGCAGCTGCTGATGTTGCAAAAGCAAGTCAGGAATTGCTGGATTCAAAAAATCAAGGTGAATGAACAGATATTTTTTCATTCTTCCATGATCATAAGCTGTAGGTCTCTTATGTGATTGCGAAATAATTTGTTATTGGTAATTGGATTTAGAATTGCTGATGTTTTTATATCTTCCGATTTCAGAGAAGAGATACTTTCAGGAATTTATGAATCACTTGGACATGCAAGTGCAGGAAATGAAGTCAATGACTACTGCAATACGCAAATTGGAAGGTAATGAATTTTGTATTTCTTATCAAGCTAGCAGATGCACCATATGTACAGTTGAGGTTCATTTTGTCCTTCCTATGGATAAACCTATTAGATGAGATTGTATGTGGGGTTTTGCTCTTAGAGAAATGCAATGTGGACTACAAAGTTTTGTTCATTGTTTCATTCTTAATTGAGCAGCTTTGCATGTTTTGACGATGGCGGTGCCTTTTATTAATTATTGAATCTCTTAGGCCAAAATTTTCAAGAATACATTGTCTTTAATGGACTGGAATTATTGGATAGTTGTCTTTAGTATGCCTTCACTATAATGTCAATTCGTTCTGATGCTGTGCTGTGCTTATTTAACAGCAAGCTTTATACACCCTAACTACTTAATTGAGTGCTAGAAAGTGTCTAACTTATCTGCACTTTCAGTTTTTCCCTAGAGAAGTTTAGGCTTGGGCACCTTAGCTTTAGCAGGCTGGAGATATCCTTATGTTTAGACATCTTAGGCATGTCATCTGTTGATTAATACGTAGGTCTGTGGGAACTACCTAATATATTATTTTCTGGAAGTTGAGTGGAATATCTAGTAGAAATCAAATAAAGATTGTTTATGTGCAAGAGTTGTAGAAAAATCTCTTTTTGTTCTCTCTACAATTGTAATGTCTGATTGATTTGATTGATCTTTTCAGTGTTCATTCATGAATTTTGTAATTTGTCTGTCCATTACAACTTATGCATGGATAAGTTGTTTGCAAACTTAATTATTCTGTGGGGTCCCCACATGAATTGGAAGTACTCAAGAAGGTCCTTTAGCTTCACTTGCAAAATCTCATGTTCTTGGTTACTGGTTTTGGATAATAGATCTTGGCAGGCTTTTTAAATTTTATACATAGCTGCAAGTACATTGTCAATATGTTCTTATTATGTCTCAGGACTTGGTGAAAACCATCGAAGTGCCATTCATGTCGGTAAAGATGATTATAGAACCTCAACCACAAATATTAAGGTAATTTGAACATGAATTGCTGACATATGATGTTTTTTGAGATGGAAGCAATAGATCTTTGGGAAGTTCTCATATATCCAACTTTAATGCTCTTTTACCTTCCAGCAAGTTTATGGGAATGGCAAGACAGAATTTGACTTGCGCTCAGGTTTTCTTCTATTAATTGTGATTCTGGTTCTTCTTTACTTCCTTTCGTTGTTGGTGTTAAAGTTCTTTGAATTTTAATTGGCAGTGAGATCTTCCTCCCCACCTGCAGCTGCAGAATCTTCTGCTGCACCACACCCAAAGTCATACATGGAGGTAAATATTTATGCAACTCTAATAATGGATATGTGGGTGCATGGGGATATTAGTTTAATTGGACTCTAGCATCCAGACAGTGATCAACTGATGGTATAAATTTCTTTAGTATCATATGGTTCTTCCTATTCAGATTTATGGCCATAAAGCTGGACTCTACTATACTGCTTACTCATTTCGTTACTGAATTGCAGATTATGGCCATGGTCCAGAGGGGAGAGAAGCCTTCAAACATCAGAGTATATTGAATCAAGTTCTTATGCTGAGATTGGATATTCTGTTGCATCAAATGCTAATTATTATCCTGGATTTTCATGCAGGAGATTAATGACTCACCTCCAAATCCAAACCAGCAAATATCAATTCCACGTGTAGCCCCCAGAACTAAGGTGTGCTTTAAGATTTTGCCGGATTTTGTGCCATTTACTTTTCTTCTTTTGATTGTCCAGTTGATTTTATAGAGTACTGGGATCTACTTAAAGTTATTTTTCTACATAAGGGATTTAGTTCCTTTGTTCATTCAAGAGCTTTAGTCAGACCCATCTAGATGCAGGTTTTTTTGTATAATTTTGACACTTCCAGTTTTAAGTTCTATCACCTTTACTGGTCGCTCGTAATATAAAATTGACACTGGACAATATCCATATTTGTGAAAGCATGCAATTAGATTCCTCGATACCATGTTAATTCTTTGTGATATATATACAAATATACATGTAGATGCAAGCATTTTGAACCATCGGTGATGTTGTTTGATTTATTTGAGATGTGTGTGAGTAAAAAGGTCAACCTGAGTTTTGTTTCACATTCACGCTCTGAATATCAAATTTTCTCATCTTGAATAGCCATGGGAGGTAGGTCAAGCACAAACCATCTCAAGCCAAGTGGTTGAGTCTCAAGGAGGAGGAGAAAACTTGAATTACAAGGTACAAGACAATGGAGTGACCTATCAATTGGATGGTGAGAGCACTGCACCATGGTGGCAGAAGAAGAATCCTAGAATCACAGAGATAGACAATGAAGATGAATTTAAAAGTTCACCTTATGGACAGACCAGCGCACAACCAATTCAGCGCACATGGGTCCCTCCCCAGCCACCTCCTGTTGCAATAGCTGAAGCTGCTGAAGCCATCCGGCGGCCAAAACCATCAGTTAGGCGAGAACAATTGGCAGAAGATCAAACTGCATCCCAGCCAACAGATGCAATAGATGAGTTGCAGAGGATAACAAAGATATCTGAATCAGGAGGTCCAGTGGAGGTTAATGGTGGTGGATCAAGTGTGAAAAGTGAAATAGAGGAATTGCAAGAGCATAGCTGAAGAGGTAGTGGATTTCCTTCTGCATGATTAGCTCACTTTTACAAGCGGGTGCCTATGATGAGTTATAAGAATCAATATGTCAATATTTGGTTCAGCATGGAACAATCAATTTAATCCACTATCCTGTTCCAGACATAGTATTAAGACAGCTTTTGATGGAGCTCTACATGATGAGAGAATAAAGGGGGAGATTATGAAATGCCATAATATATTCAACTTTATAAAGGCCATTATCGAATTGCACTCTATACCTTGAGATTGCACTGCCTATTCACTCACTTCTGGTGATGCCCAAATGAAATTTGGCTTCTGTTTTAGTTGCTATTGTGCTATACAGCACATTTAGAGCTCTACTTCAAGTTGCTTATGTAGCTTCTTGTCTTACTTGGTAACCTAAACAAAAGCATAAACTAAAATCTGCACTGTCGCTATTTTATAATATCCTGTACCCATACAAATGTTCAACTGCCTTTTCTTCCCACGGCTTTAAATTATTGCGTGTGAGTTGACTTTTTCTTTTTATAATGGCCCATTTGCTATAATGGAGGATAATTAATATCTTCATCTTAATTAACTAGGGTAATCACTTTTTTAACCCACGTTAGGACTCTTAATAGTGGTGCAGTTTTAGGTTTGACAATTGGTGGAGGGAATCCAGATCTTCTGTCTAATATTACTCTGTCTTATTATGTCTCATAGAATTTTAGCCATTTATTTTGCGAGATTCACGCGGGACCTATATAAATAAATGGTTGAGATTTATTGGACACAATAAGACATCATAATATTGGACAGGAGATTTGGACTCACGTTAATTTAGGCTTGGGATAGAGTTTAGGGCTGGCTCATTTAAATTTTTTAAAATTAAAGATCCAATGTCGTGCAATCAATGCAATCTCGTATTTTTTATAAAGAGATTTGAAGCGTCAAGATTAGTATTTTATTATTAAACTATAATTTTGTTGAAATTAAAATTGATTGTAGGTCCTAAAGTCTTCTCACGATTTCTCCTCTACTAAATTTTCATAATCTGGGGCAGACGGTCAATGTCCATTAGATGGGAATTCTATAATCACACTCCACACTTGTCAAACTTTACGTAATATAAGATCAGTGGACGAGCAGCCAATTTATCCAGCCACCATTGAAGACTCTTGGTGGGTATGAGTACTATAGTTATGACTACAAGTAATATAAGACTTTTAGACGAGTTCAAGTCCCCAGACAAGTAGTTAATTAAAATCCAAGGCACTCCTCAGCTCCCCTTTTTGGACTGCTAAATTTTCCCAATAAAAATATAGTCGCCTACGCCCTTTTTTTCTCAGGATATACTGCTTCTTTAACATATCAGTCCAACTTGAGCAAGAAAAAGGATCTTCAGTTCTTCGTAATACCACAGCCACGATTGTTGAATTCAAAGATAGTACTCACTTACTGTATGTAGACAACGACTTTTGACAATCTAGGAACACATGTGACATCATTTGCATATGAAACACACATGGTTTGTCCCTTTATTTCCCTGGACCATCCCTGTTCAGCGAACTTGTTAACATCTTTCCATGGTCATGTTGAGTTGCCATCTTTAATGATAATGCACCTTTTAACTGTGATTCCACTGTTCTTGACCAAGAAACCAAATGAAGGAATACCCACAGAAAACAGGTTGATTGGCTATGGTTCCATCTTAGGAAGATGTTGAATGTAATTTGCAAATCCCAACAAAACCCAAATTCTCGGTTACTATAATTTCTCTGTGATAGTAAGTTTTGCCTTTCTTTTTCTCCTTCTTTAGGTTTACATTCACAACAATATCGTTATGGTTATGGAGTTAGCAGACAATGATGTGTTTGGATTACTGGAAATAATGGGGTAAATATAAAATCTGGATGGTGGGTATCAAAAATCTAAAGATACCTTGCACAAAAAACCGGCCAAGCATCAAGCGTGATAGGAATAAACCCAAAAACTTGGTCAAAGGATAAACAAAACCATACCTAAACTCTTCAAGATAGCATCCATCTATACAACTTTCGTCAAACAATAAAAGAGGCACAAAGTGATTGATCCTGTTTTCATGTGCCACGTTGTGTCCCTCTCCATCCATCTATTCATTAACATTTAATGGATGAATGGATAAAGAAAGGCAGAGAATGACACACAAAAACAGGAATCGATGAATTGATCCCTAATAAAAGATCCAAGAATATTAAATAATTCATCTTGCTATAATTATTCTCGCTTTTTATTATTGTTAGAATGGGCAAAGCAATTTTCTTATAAATATGAAATAATTGAAGTCATTTTTTAAATAAAATTTTTGTTTAGAGTGTAATTTTGTTTACTTATTATGGGCTTCTTTGAATATTTGGAATCAATATTGGTTGGGTCGGCAGGGCCGGCCTTACCAGGCCCAGCCCCAAGCCCAGATGTTGACGGCCCGGATATCAGAGATAATCTCCCATGCAAACATAACGACTCACGTAAAGACCTAAACTTAGCGGTAACCCCAGGTATATAAGGTACTATTCCTACCGGATTCAGGTACGAGGTTACAACCTTACTTTTCTCTACTTTCAACAACCAAAACCTACACAAAAAGACTGACTTGAGCGTCGGAGGGGCCTCCCAGGAATCAACTCCCGGCCCGCCGTTATTTGTTTTGCAGGTATTCCACAGCCAGAGTCGCACAAGTCATGGATCCAAACAACGACGTTCAACCTCAGCAAGATCAGGCTCAACCATTCGGCGCCCACCGTGGGATCCGGCGTTAAGGCACCACGTCCAGAACCACGCAGATCAGCCAGGCAGCAGCATCCAACCCTGATATTGCCGCCTTCACGGCGCTTGCACTGTAAAGAATGGCTTTGCCGCTACCTGTCGTTCTCCCACCAGCACATCCCGACTCTCGCACACAGTCTTAACACCCGAACGATAACCCCCTGTCCCAAAACCAAGACCAGGAAGAGCAGAGCGTAGCCTTGGAGGATAACGCTGAAACTAATTCCCATCTTCACTCTCAACATCCTCTGGATGCCAATCCTCCCACACCGCAACATACCCCTCTCACTGGAAGGCAGATAGAGGAAGCGACCGATCTAGTGATTCGCCAAATTCTGCAGTCTCACCCGGGACAACATCAGACCCCCGCTCGGCAGCTAGGCGCGATGACTGATCGCCATCCAATAGAAGCCTTAGAAAATATCGTAGACGACCGAATCAATCTGGAAAAGAATTCCTAAGCATGTCGAGCGCCCGCACAATACAGCTCCCCCCTCATTCCAGAGATCCTGGATAGCCTCCCAGCGATCGGCACCAAAATACCGACACCTGAAAAGTATACTGGAAAAACTGATCCCTTAGATTATCTGCAGCATTTCAAGTCGATGATGAATCTACACTGCGTCCCGGATGCTATTCAATGTAAGGTGTTCTGTACCGCCTTTTAAGAAGGAGCTTGGCGATGGTTCAATAGCCTGCCCCCGGGCTGCATCACTTGCTTCGAGGATTTTAAGCGGCTGTTCCTCAACCAGTTTGCATCAAGCAAACGTCCACAGAAGACTGCCCTAGAGGTGATGCAGTTGATTCAGGGAAGGGATGAGAGTCTGTGGGAGTTCATCACCCGGTTTAATAATGAAGCTGTGGAAGTTCCCGACCTCACCTGTTCGTCCATGTTGCCGGCGCTCATGAGCAACACAAGGGATGAAGAGTTCAAAAAATCATTGGCCTTGGATTAACCCCGCACGATTCAGGAGATAAGAAGCCGGGCGGATAAGTACATCCAGCTTGACGAAGTGCTAAAAAATACAAAGCGCAGAGCAGACGACCGCGGATCGAGTGGAAGATTTGAGGATACGCATAAAAGGCAGAAAGGTCAATCAAGTTGGCGGAAGCCAATTGATCGGCACGATCCGCGGTACGACACTTTCACCCCGGTCAATAGGCGATAAGCGGAGGTATTAGAAGTCATGAGAGCTGAAGGGGAACCCCTCCCAGAACCTAGACCCATGATAACTACCCTAAAACATCGGGACCCCTCCTTATACTGTCGTTTCCACAGAGACGTCGGTCATGATACGGAAAGCTGCTGGAACTTGAAGAAGGAGATCGAGCTCCTTATCCAGCGGGGAAGGCTGAATAGGTTCCTGAGATATGGGCAAAATACCGGTCGGGATAACGAGGGTAGAACCGACAGGTCCGACACTTGGCGAAGGCATCAGAGGCAAAATGATAGAAAGGATGAGGAAAGACGGAATAGGAATTCGGACGATCGACATAATACGAGGGCACAATACAGGGCAAGAGATGATAGAAATGCCGAGCGACAAGATGACCGACCGGTTAGAGTCATAAATATGATTTT
>JANZLH020000115.1:4129422-4145166 GCA_026770325.2 Erythroxylum fimbriatum
TTAAAGACTAGGGGCATATTCGTCATTTGCACTATTTTCTGTCTCTGTCCCCTACAACCAAACACATCTGCCCTGGAAACGGAGACAAGATTCTCTGTTCTGTCCACCATCAACCAAACAGCTCACCGTCTCCAGTTTCTGTTTCGTTCCGTCTCTCTCTGTTCTGTTCCGTTCCGTCTCCAGCAATCAGAGACAGCAACCATACAGACAGTAATTGCTTGTTTTGTAACTTATGCTCCACTCTATGATGCTCTTCTTCAGTTCTTCCTCTTTTGCATGTCTCAAATTATCTATTTCTCTCGATCTTCTGACTTTTGCTCCAACTACAAGTCACAAACGCTCCTCTTCCTCTTCTGCATGTCACAAATGCTCAACCTTGTTTGCCTTACTTGTGACAAGCAGCAATGGCGGGATGGAGAGGTAGACCAACGACAACAATGGAGAAACAAAACCAGAGGAAGAGACGACGGTGGAGAGTCGCCGGAGAGGAGAAGCGAGAGAGAGAGACTGAGTGAGAGAGTAGTAGCGTCGAGGTTAAGGGTTTAAGTTTTTTTTTCATACCAGTCCCTGCTTTTCTTTAAATTTCTGGTACCGACCGGTATTCTAAATACTGTCGGTACCAGGCAAAATAAGCCGATACAGACCAATACTAACAACTGGTAGTAGAACACTTTCTTTTGTACTGTTTTTCGACCGGTACGATACGTATCGCCTAGTACCGGCTAATATGGTATGAAATTCATTACTCTGGTTTGGATCCTTCTGACCTAATTAATAAATAATATGTTTAGGTACACTTTTTAATGGACATTATAATAAGAAAGTCCACACTAATACTTGGAACCAAACCTAACACAACAAGCATGATCAATACCAATGATATAAAAATTGGACCGAACCGATCGATTCTACTGAATTAAGCGCGAATGAGACTAGTTTTCGATTCGATTTTTACTTTGGATCATTGTGATTGAAAATTGACTGGTTTCTTCTAAACAGTGAAGAACTTTCTTCATCTTCTCTGAAGCCCAAACCAGTAGAGGAGTGTTATTTATATTAATTGGTCTTGTTAAGAGGACTTTCAAACTTTATTGTCCTTTAAGCAAGCTTAATCTGGATAAGTTGCTTGAGGTAACTTGTTGAATGTAGGGAACTCTGCTGATGCTGCAGATAACATTAAAGTAGAATTGCAAGAAATGCTGAAGAAGTCCCTTGGTATGAAATTATATGGAAACAGTCTTTAAACCCAAAAGCGTCAGTTTTCTCTTGGTTGGTAATCAAGAATAGGCTTAGAACCAAGGATAGATGGTTTGAGGTACATGATCCCATTTATGTCCTATGTAAACAAATTGAAGAGAGTAGGAATCATTTATATTTTTATTGTAGTTACACAAAAGCAATATGGAGCAGAATTATACACCCATTACCACCCTTGCTACACTTTTGATTGGAGAGAAAAACTAACATGATAATTGATAGCAGCAAGCAAGGAAAGCCAAATGGGTTTGTTAGCCCCGGAATTTTTTTTATAAATAAGCATGATTAGATTATTTTTGGGGGTATTGTTAGATTAACTTGTGTTAGAATTTATTAGCATACTAATGTGGCTAAGATGATATGAAGTAGGTGAAGTGAATTAAATTGTTAGGATGATAAGAATGTATGGAGGGTATAGATGGAAGATCACTTAAGTTGGAAAAATTTAAGGCATTGAGGGAGGGGCTCTATGGTCATTTGATGCTCATTAAATGATAGAAGAGGACTTGGCTTGTGTTGAAGGAGGGGCAAAATGAAATTGAAGGAGAAAAAGGAGAGAGAGTGTCATGGAGTGAAGAGAGAGGAGAGAAAGAAGGAAGGTTAGTTAGGTCTTGATTTTTCATGGTCTTAAGAAGAGATTTTGGAGTTTTTCTAAGAAGAAAAGAGCAAGAGGAGGTTTAGAGCTTTCATTTGAGCCAAACCACAAATTGATTGGTGAAGGTTTGAGGTAAGTGTATAGTTAATCCTTTGATGTTTGGAAGGGATTTTGGTTTTAAACTCTTAGGAATTTCATGGGTATGAGTTTTCTAGAATCAATTTCATGCATTGGGTGCTTTGGGTTTATCTATTTGGATGTTTATTGATTGGGATTTTCATGAATGTTGAAGAAAATCAAGGAAGGGGAGAAGGGCAAGAAGAGAGGCACAATTGAGCAACTTTCCAAGCAAAGGAACTAAGGTGGGTAACCTTTTTATGATTGAGTTAATGAGCCATAAATGTTTTTTTCAAAATAAATGGGATTTAATGACTTTCCAACTACCCTATAAATGTGTCTTTATTGTTTTCTAAATGATTGAGAATATGCCATATTTGGGTTGGTTGTGAATTTTTGGGAATAACTTCAAAATTGCCTCAAAATTGATGTTGTGGTTGAATTGTGAAATGGTTGGATGCTTGTAGATGAATGAATTATGCCATGGGTTGATGTTTGTGGTTGAATAAATTATGCAATGGTTTGATGCTTGTGTTGAAATGAGTTATGAATGGCTTTGATGCTTGTGTTTTGATGAATTGTGAAATGATGATGTAAAGACATATGGAATAGGTCATGCTTATAGAAAGCAAGTTTTGAAATGTGCCATATGGGCAAATAGATTTTCAGTTCATGAATTACATGTTATGTGGGTTTGGTAGTCCATCCAAGAAATGTCACGTGCACGTTGACCAAGTTATAGGCTTCTCCCGCCTGCCCGCTAGCGGCACGGAGCTCCTTTATGGACTCCCTCAAGAATTTACGACTACGCATGACCATTAACTGGAATTGTGTAGTTCATCATGTTTATGGATCTACCCAAACCATTATTATGTGATTATGTGTTATTTGCATTGACAAGTTTGATGAAATGCTTGATTTATGTTATTTGTGAATTGGTTTGATAAGTTGAGAATTTTAGAAATATATGTTGCATGAATTTCATTTGAGTTGTGCTATGGAAATGAATAATTCAAAGGTTTTGCTTGTTATCGATTATAAGACTGTTACCCACGAGCGTAAGCTCACCCCTTTCCTTCCCCTCCTCAGGCGATGAGCAGCATTCCGAGTGATCGAGTCAATCGAAAAAGGGCATCACTCCAATTAGCATATTTTTGTTCTTTTGAAGATTGATTTTTGTAATCGATGCTTTAGTCGCATTTTGAGAATTTGTATTTCTTGAAATGTTCGTACTTTTGGATTGTGTTGTAAGGTGGCTCGAAATTCCCACTAAAGCGTTGTAAAAATTCTTCATTTGATATGAATGAAATACTTATGAATTATGCATGGTTATGATATCTCATGTTTTTACATTGAAAATTTCAAGTTCTCTTTGGGGTAGAATTTTTGTATTCTGACTTTTAGGGGAAATTATGCGTTGATTTAGGGTGATTTTGGCCAAATGGTCTTCATAGAAGTTGTAGCTTGTCCTTTTAGCTTTCCAACGATACCAAATTTGCGATTTTTCGATGTCGGAGCTGAGAGTTATAGCCTTTTGAGTGAGGGATGTTGGGCAGGAAATGTCACCCGAATGTTACACGGTCAGACCGTGTGAATTCACATGGGCCGTATTTTTCGGGTGATGAAGTGTCATTTTCGTCCGAATGGTACACGGCCTGACCATGTGAATTAACACAGGCCGTGTAAAATTCACACGGGCCGTGTTTTTCGGGTGATGAAGTGTCATTTTCGCCCGAATGGTACACGGCCTGACCGTGTGAATTCACACGGGCCGTGTAAAGAATGACACGGGCCGTGTAAATCCAGTGCTTAGCCCTTTTTTCCACCCGTAGGTCACACGGGCAGACCGTGTGATTTCACACGGTTCGTGTTTTTTGACCCTCTTAACGACCTAATTTCAATTTTTAATCTTCATGAAAGTTGTAGCCATAGATGTCTTCTTTCCAACCGTCCAATAACGAAGTCAATCCGACATTTGTGGTGAGAGTTATGGCGTTTGCGCCAAAGTATGTTCAATAGGAATCAAGATATGAACATGTGGGGTTCGTTGGATCATAACTCCTTCGTCTGACCTCCGATTGAGGTGATTCTTGAAGCGTTAGATTCCTAACATGTTTTTTCTACATTTCCAGGAATAACTTATAGCCTTTGGTCTCAAATTCAATAATATGGATTGGAAGGAAGTGAGGGGTCGGTTTGGTGAATAGGTTGGGCCATGATCATACTTTGGTTTATGAAGCATATCTTAAGCTATAGAGCTCTGTTTGAGATGGTTCTTGTTCCCAAATTAAATTAGAGATTTTAGAGTTGCAATTTTTTTGGAGAAGTCAATTGTGATTTTAGTTATTCCTTTGTGTGGGCTTGCCTTTGTGGCTTGAGGTGTTATGAGAATGTTGAGGAACCGATGAGGGTTAATTAGGATGCATTGATGTAACCTTGCACGGAAACCCTTTCGCGCTCTATGTTTCAGGATAGTTGGGCTTCGAAAACGGGGCCCAACAGGGTTGCTCATTAAAACAACTTTTACTACCACCATATACTCGATATGGAGGGAAAGAAACTGGAGATTGTACAAGGGAATTGAAGAAAAAAATATCAGATAGCATAAATGATTATCTATTGGATTTGAGTAGCTTTGATATTTCAGGGTTGGGTCCCCTAAAACTTACTATTCACCTATATTTACTATTCATCTAAAAATACTATTCACCGAAAATAAAAATTTATATTCAATGAAATGAAAGGTTTGAGGTTTTACAGGGACTTATCAATCAAGCTCATCAATTTTATTACAATTAACTTAATAATGAATATTTTGAAAAAAAATTAAATAAGATGTTGATTAAGATGACTCATTATGAGCTTGATTATGGTTGTGATATGATTTTTTTGGCAAATATGTATAAGTTATGATAATTAAGTTTATTTTAGGGAAAAGATGTTTTAATCTTAGTAGCAAATTGGTCTTGTATAAAGGGCCCAACTTACTCAAATTTTCGAACCATAAAGAAACTTTTTTTTTCATTTACCCAATTCTGCAAATGATGGCAGGTGAAGCAACTCCCTCAACTTGAGCAATTGTCAATAAACCAAAAGATAGTAGATTTAATACATATATGTTAAAAACTTTTGCCTTCTATGAAGTAGATATGTATCCATTTAACCTATAGGGCCTTTATATTAGTTAAAATTCTCCATATTCTTCTTGATACATGACTTCGTTAATTAATGAAATTAGGAGAATGTTGAGGCCTCCTTCATTCTTTGGCAAACAAACTTCTATACGTTTGACTGTAATAGATGAATTTTTGTTAATGTCACCTAAACATAAAAAAAATACAACATCTTCTCAATGATTTTCATCAAACCTTTTGAAAGGAAAGTGTGAGAGGACCAGTAGATATATAGAGAATTAAGGATGGGGTTAATAATTTATAACCTACCTATAAAAAAGGAGACATGTTCCATTAGTTACAAATTATTTTAAAAATTTTCTCCAGTAGTGGTGAGCACTCCTTAAAAGATATGATTTTAATAGTGGTTGAAAATATAAGGTTAGTAAAAGGAGGATCCTTGAGTTGGAGGTTGGTAATAAAAGAACCATCTGACAAGGTGTTTTGCTCTTTAGATACTATCAAGTGGTTTCTTTTGTCTCTATTTATAACTAAACTATAGAGAGTATAAAGGTGTGTAAGGCAGACATAAGTGTGCACACTAATTTATAAGCAAGTCATCAATAAATGCAAGGTTGAAAAGTCTTAACTTCTTGCATTTAACGTTGAACCTAATTTGGTATCCTACTTGATGTTATGGTCAATCTACCTGGCAAGGAATTCCACAGAAAGAAAGAAGTGATAAGGGGAGATAGGAACCCCCTTTGTTTTAGTCCTTTGCATTCTTTGAATTTATTGGTAGGTTCTTTATTAACTAAAATTTTAGATGAAGGAGTGTGAATACATTGATCAATCCAAGTGATAAATACTTTTGGAAAGACAAAAACCTCTAGGATGAGCATAACAAAGTTCCAATTTATTGAATCAAAATCCTTATAAAAGTCTGTATTAATTGCGCAATTCTTATTGGAGCTTTTGCTACTATAACTTTTATATAATTCTTAGGGAATAGTATATTGTCACTAATCAACCTAACTTTAATAAAAGCCTATAAAACTTATTAATAAGAAGTTTTACGATGAGCTTGAATCTATAAGCAAGGAGTTTCATAATGATGTTGTAACGAGTGTTATAATAAGAGATGGGTTTGAAGTTTTTGAAGGAGATAGGATCATGAATTTTGAGAATAAGGAAAATTTAGGTTTTATTGATCTCTCTTAACATGTTTCCTTATCAAAAAATTTCCAAAATAGCATCAATTTATTACTTTTTTAATAAGATGTCAATAATTTTGAAATTGGACCATTTGGGCCTAGAGATTTACTATGATTATGCTCAAAGACAACTCACTCAACATCTCACCATTGAAAGGTTTATAAAGAGACTCTACAACTTCATCTATGATTTTATCAATGATAAAAGATTTAAGTAACTACATAGAAGAATTACCATTAGCTAGAGAACCCAAAGGCTTAGGAAATGATCATATGCTTCTTGTTTGATCTCATTTTTAGATTGCATTAATTCATCATTATGTTTAAGTAAGGAAGTGATCTTATTGATGTTCCTTCTAGAAGTGATGAATTTACAGAAGAATTTGAAATTTTTATCTCCTTATTTGAATCATTAAATCCTTGAATTATGTCTGAGTAAGGAGTTATGTATCTCCAAGGCTTTTGTATAATCAAACAAGGTAGCTTTCTATTCAATTTTTTTAATAGGATCACTAGGATCTAGATAAAGTTCTTCCTAAACATTCTTGGATTTAAATTTTACAAAAGATATATCCATTTGGGTATTATAGAACTTATTCTGGTGTAGTAGTTTGAACTCTTATTTCACCATTTTTAACTTCCTCTTGTACATAGGGGCTTTGTGACCATGAAAAGTTGAAGAAAGACCCATAAGAAGAGCCCCTCAACCTCAGTCAAGTAATTATTAAAACAAAAGGTGCTCTTCTTGGCTGCTTAGGAGAGAAATTCTGAATGATAATAGGATAATGATTAAAAAATGGAGGGTTACTGAAACTTTTTTCAACCAAACCTCTTTGATAAGAATTTTATCAAGTTTCCTCCAAATATGCCAATTTCCACATTGTTTATTATTCCAAGTATAGAAATTTCCCTCAAACTTTATGTCTATAACCTTAACATGATTCATATAATCATGAATTATTCACTAAAGTTTCTTAAATAAATGTTCTCTTTAGCTTCTTAGTAATGGAGTACATATTTGTAATATCCAATAATTAACCAATGAGAATTAGTACAGGAATGGATGGTATTTATTTTTTTCCCTATAAAACATTCTTTTGGCATGATTAGGGGCATAGACAAAAGTTACCAAGAACTTAACCTTTTACTAGATTAGAGTAATTGAGATGGATGAATTAATCTGAAGACTCCAATTGAGAAAATTCAATCCTATTTGCGTCATAAGTAACGACTATATGAACGTTATAATTGAAATGACGGTTAGTAATAAAGGTCTAGTAATTCTCTAAAACTAGCACCTTTTGTCACCTTTTAATCTTAAGATTTGTTTTCAAAAGGCCTGTTAACAAAGGCTTTATTTCTAAAAGATAGTCTCTTAGTACCTGTTGTTTTTAAGGTAATTACTTCCTCTAACATTCTAGGAAAGGATGGACCTTAGGAAAGGGTAAGGCTCTTTGAGCCTTTAGCTTTGGTTTTTCTTCCAAGTTTTTTTCAATTGCAATTTAAATTCCTCTAACAATTTGCTCCTTTTGATCTTGGTCCTTTGAATCATTAAGAGATGAATAATTTTATGAGGAGTTTAGGGAGAAGATATTCAACTTATCTTTAGTAACTGCAATTGGATTTTTAAGAGTATGCAAGAAACGCTCATAGACTTTAATTATAGAAGGAACCTTCAACAAAGCTTTTCTCAACATCCTTCAGCATCACTAATATTTGTTTAAGTTTAGAGTTATGGTTAGTTAGGTCGCTCATGCACTAAGATGATGTTTCAGAAGATGCACTGGTTTATAACCCCATAAGCTTAGTGCAATCACCTCTATAAAAGATCATACATGTTGGTCACTAAAGTTTTTCTTGTTCAGCTAAACTAGGTCTCTATTGGTATGAGACCTTATCTAAATCTTCATAAAGATAGTCATTAACATCAAGTCTAAGTAGATGGATAACTTCGGGCAATTTTTGTTTCATAACATAACCTCAATTGACTTTTAAGCATCAATGTTTGAGTGAAATATGAACAAAAAAAATACTCCCTCCTATTCAAAATAAGTGTAGTTTTAGAGGAATGCACACTTATTAAGAAAGTTAATGAAATGTCTGATATACCCTTATTAATTACATGTTAAAGTGTCTTAAAAATATAATCTGTATAATCTGTGTAATTAAGATGTAAGAGAAATTAAATGTTAATTTTGGAAGTAAAATTATAAACATGTATACAAAGTCAAGAATGACACTTATTTTGAATAATTAAATTGTATCTAAAACGACACTTATTATAAATCAGAGGGAGTATAATTTAGTCATTTTAATAGTGATGTTATGTGAATTTTAGATTTAATATTTTTCATTTATTTAATAAGAAGTATAATTGGGACAACTAAGTTTTAAAGCAGAAGCGAGCAGAAAAGAAAGGCGTGAGCTCCTCGGACATATGGTGATAAATATACCAAAAATGAAAAGAACAAGGATTGAGTTTGATTGTGTGGAGCCGACGGGTTAAGATCCTCTGTACCTAACATCCTCATTTTCCAAAATAACACCCTGTTCGGATCTGGAATCTGGCGCCGGACCGAACAAAAGAAGGCCTGGCTGCAGATTCCTATGCAGATATGTTTTGTGTATCCGAGAGATATCTAAATCTGAGGAATGGCACAGTTTTTACTCTTTAGCAGTGTGTGCCCCAAAAAAGAAAGGTTTGTACGCTACCCCACACCCGAAGACTAAACCAGAGTAGATGCCATTCTGCTGCTGCATGGTTAGTCGGTTATTAAATTCTTCCCCACTCTGTTTACGAGTCAAGCCAACTTCAATCATTTATTCATTAGCATTTGCTGCCTACTGTTTGCTGGAATATAATTCATTTGGGTCTGGCAAAGGTACGGATGTTTTACAGAAGAAGAACACAACCATCCAGATAAGTTGACATATAGGAGCTAGGTAGCTTGTGAGTCTTTGGATATGGATCCTAAGACGAGCATACAAGATGGAACGATTACAATGTAACAAGTGACCTTTTAGTTATAAATCATGTAATTTTGGTTCAATAAATGAAAACAAGTTGCAGATGGTGACAAAATGCTGTCGTTTTCAGATTGGGACAGCACCCACTTTCTTGATGAAAGAAACAGCAAAGCAACAGCTTTTTCACTTTACACATTTTCCAAAGTTTCGTGGAAGCTTTTGCAGTGGGATTGGCATCGACAGCATGACAGTCCAGTATGCTCACCCAAATACCTATGGGAGTCAAATCAGATACGTTCATTGTCTCTGCCTTTGTAATCACTCCTTAATTGCAGTTGCATTGCAAAGTTTTATTACATAGATATTTAATTTCGTATTACTATTAAATAAGTTTCAGTTTAAGATATATTTTAACTATTTAAAATAAGTGTCATTCTTAATTTTATATGTATGCTTATAATTTTATTTTCAAAATTAACCTTTAATTTCTCTCACATCTTAATTACACAGATTACATAAATTATATTTTCAAAGTACTTTAACATGTAATTAATAAAGGTATATCAGACATTTCATTAACTTTCTTAATAAATATGCATTCTTCGACACTTATTATGAATCGGAGGAAATAGTATTTCGACACATTAATATATGACATTTTGTATAATAATAAATGCATGCTTTTCTGTAACTAGACAAGGAAAATGAATTTGAGAGTAACATTTAGTTACTCACATGGACTCATCTATAGGAGTTGACATTGACCATGGGATTGCTTAGATAAGCACACAGGAAACGAAATGTCAGCTTGGATAAGTTCCTGGGTATCATAATCTGACAATTCATTTGTTAAAAGCTTGCTGCAATATTAATACCAGAATCAATCTCCTATGAGATAATATTAATATATTACATATGGAATAACCCCAACATTCTTCAAAACAAAAGATATAGATCTCACCAAATTCATAAGCTTCCTAGTATCTTATTTACATTACATGTAAACTTTAAGTAACTAAACGATTAAACAAACAATAAAATAAAGGAAAGAGGAAAAAAAAAAACCAAAAACTCGAAACTGAATTAAGATTAATTGCTGGAGAAAACCAAGTGTGGCCTGTACGGCAGAAACGAGTGTCGTTTAACATTCCCTTTCTCTTTCTGGTTCTCCTTCTTATTGTTACTCCTCGTCAGGAACAAGAACGCTTCTTTCCCTTCGCTATTGCTTCTAAACACTAAATCTCGAAGCTTCCACCGCTTCGACGAAGACCCCAACGACATGCTCTTTTTGCACCTCTCCGGAGATCGTTCCATCGCCGCCTTCTTCGGCGTCCACACGCAGTAGGAGCCAGCAGGTAGGCCGTCGAGATCGTCAGCCTCCGAAGAAGAGCAAGACGACGTCGTCTCACGATCTTCGTCGAACAGTTTCTTCAGTTTTGACCGCTTTGATTTATCCGTTGACGTTTGGTTCGAGTTGGTCGCCGCTTGGGAGTACTCACCTTGCTCTTCTCCGTCTAATAACAAGTCCGTGTTGAACAACGGATACATCGGCCTTATCTGACCGTTGTAAAAGATCTCATCGGCTGAGATCGGAGACCCGCCGGCGTCTCTAGAAACCACCGCAAACGCAAACTCCTCCTCCTCCTCCTCCTCCTTGGACGTTTCCACATCGTCGTTGCATGAAAAAACACAGTATTTGTCAGAATCGCGACGGTCTTCGTCGGCCAACTCGTGAACAACTCTTGCCGCAATGTCGGCGAGGTTCTTGGAAGAGTAGGAATTAAAGCTCGGAGAGTGGATGATGGAGGCACCAGGCGTCATCGGAAAACGTACCGACGTTCAGTCAATGGCTAATTGATTTTCTCGCTAAAAACTAAAAAGACAAAGAGACTTAAAAGAGAGAGCGAAGTGAGTTTTGGATTGAAATGTGATGTTTAGAGATAAGAGATATAAAATAGTGGTTGGTGTTGTAACAGTTACTTTGGTCCTATTGTAAGTAAATGATTAATGAGATTGGCTTTGTATTTTTGTTTATATTAGACAACAATAAATCTGACTTTTTGATTTAATTTCTAAGTTACTTCTACAAAGTCTTCGTCTCAGCCTTGCAAGGACAAGAAGTTTTGTCGGTACTCGTCTACTTTTAACACTTTTTTTCTTAAGAAACTTCTCCACCGATTCGTTGTACTGTAACTGAAAAACAAAAATATTTGAAAAAAATGATTCCTAATTATTTTTATTTTTAGCGTCCGGATTCTTTGTAACCGAACAGATCCAATACGGAATACCAGAGTTAAGAATGAGAACTACATCTCCACTGAATGATGCTTTATGTTGATGACAAGAATGAGAACTACATCTCCACCCACTGAATTATGCTTTATTGGGTCTAAGTCGATGACAAGTAACAACTACAACCTCCCACAGCGGCGAGGAATAGGGGCTTCACCGTTTACATTGCTCTCCACCGTCACACGTGACGTGTACAGAGCTGATTTATCGTTTCAATAAAAGCAAAGTTAATTACCGACTGTTCATTGTTTTCATTTCCATGTTAATGGCTTCTCTTGAATTTTCTGGCATAGTTAATAATATTATCTATGAACGAGTAGAAAAGTAGGCGAGTTGGGTGATTCAATATACGAAAAGTAGGTTAATAATTAACTTGACCAATTCGCGTGACAAATACTTCCTTATCTATTTAATAATGGCTGGAGTTTGATTTTTCACCGAGGAAGATCATGACCGTCTTCATACAATAGAAAATACGATGTTTACAGCTAAAGTCTTAAGTTTAAAGATACCAATTTTGAATTCAAGGGGTGTAGTTGAGTGGCAGGAACTCATCCATCCTTAACCAAAAGTCAGGGGTTCGATCCTTGATTTTGGATATGGAGCAGCCTTAAATCCTTAGACCAGCTGTCCCATCCTGTGAGGTGCCTACAAATCAGCGAGGGGATTAGTCACTAGGTCCGCCGGTGAATACCCTCCTCTAAGACAAAAAAAAGATACCAATTTTAGAGTTGAATTTCAACCTAAACCTAATCGGAAATATACTAACTACTTTATAATTACTTGTTATCGAAAATTCAAGTCGTATATACAGTCAGGACATTCAAACAGTTACCTAAATACAAATAGAAATAACAAAAAGCTGTCCAAAAATTTCAAAGTCCACCACTACATTCTGCTCTCTTCCTCGTCTAATTTACTTTCTAAACAGTGATTCCACTAACGTTAAAAGAATATATAATCTTAGATTGATTCAAATTTGCTAGTTTTCCAACACCTAACTCAATAAAACAACTAAGATATTTTGCTCCATGAATATATATTATAGTGATCTTACCATATAATACGGCATGGTAGTACTAAGCACTACGTGTGTGAATCAAATGAAGTAAAACAATAGGGTTGATGATGAAGTAAGCGATGAGGGCGGGCGGTGTTTGGTATGTTGTAGAAATCAACGGCATGATTGGTGGTGGGTATATCCGTCCGTCATATTAATTTCGTTTTTAAGCGTGAGTGATGATGTCATAATAGTTAAATTTCTTGAATATTGAAGCTAATTTGAAATTGATAGGAATTGTGATTTCTTTTCATTATTATATTTTTAACTAATATTAGGTAGGCGGAATTATGTTTTAAGTTTAATAGCGCGCAATAAATAAAATTAATATTACTGTTGGAGAAGCAACCTTGATGATATTATTATACAGGACAGGAGACATATACAGGCATTCGATGAGGAGGAGAGTTGCAGTTGTCTACTAAAAGCAAAATTCTTGACTTCGACTGCAAGGCATCTTAACTGATTGCAATCACCGACTGATTGAGTAAGAAGCATCATTATTATTTATGAGATCATTAATTTTGGAATTATTATTAATGCCTATTATTGTGCTCATTTTTTAATCATGAATAATCATGTTTTTTTTATTAGTCATTACTTGCTAAATATTTGTTATCCGTTATCATTTCTCTTTTGTTGTAAAAAAAAAAACAATACGAAGCTTATAATTCTTGATCTCAAAAGGTGGAATCGCCCACCTTAGGCACCCCCACATTTCAGCCCGATAGAGTAGTGAGGGAGGTAAATTATGGTCTAATCTCAGCCAGCTTCTCAAAAGGGTGGCCTAACACCGGTGCGCACAATGAGTCACCACAGTGAAGCTTATAATTCTAATATTATAACTAGTGTTTGTCATGATCTTAAACTCATGCTAAAATTAAGTAATTTTAACTCAATTAAGACCTCGGTACCATTAAATTCATTTCAAGCCGAGAAATCAGAGTTTTATGGTAAACGAAAGTTTTATGGTAAACATCAAAGGTCACCTTCAGTCAGTGACGTAGCTACATGGGGGCATTGAGCCCCCCAAAGCTTTTTTAAAAAATTATTTTTAATATATATATATAAAAGGACAAAATTATTTAAGGGTCAGTGAGGTACTGGGCCCCCCAAAATTTTAAAAAATAAATATTTGAACCCTCCTATATTAAATTTTTGGTTCCGTCACTGCCTCTAGTAATTGATATAATAAAATAAAGGCAAAACAAAACATTAAAATAGTAATTACAAAATTTTGAAAGATGAATAAAGAATTTTGTTACCTAAAGCAAAGCTTTACAACTTTACAAAGATAAAGGTGTCATGTCTAATTTACCCAGATTGAGTAAATACTACAGATGAATGCTGTATTAAAGATATTTCCAAGTTGTCTGCGAAAAAGCTATATTAGAAGAAGAGTTATTTTAGAGTTTGTGAACTATTATTACATAACAACATATAAGGTTATAACACCCAAATCATCTGTTCACTTTACTCAACCTGTTTTTGATAACTGAGGCTTTAGGAGAGAGAGTTTTGCTTTCGATGAGATCATACCGGGGAACTTTAGGAATGCAAGGTCTGAAAATCTTATAACATGACGAGTTACTAAATTCTAGAGAGTTGTTTCCCATCCATTGAACCTTGTCTTCTTCAAATGTGCCCAGGTTATGAGGTAGGATATTCACTAAGTTGCTTGATCCTATAAAATTACAACCCCAGTTTCTATCCTAAATAATGCTACTGACTTTAGATCTTAATATATAGGATTCTTGTAGTCAAGTGTTGCATCTAATTTTTGCAAATTAAAGGACTGAGATTGTTCCAGTTATCAAACCAAAACCAAGTTCCATTCCTATTATCAATTTGATGCTTAATCCAAAGCTAAAATTGGTCCCTAATCCTAAGCATCTACTTTGGACTCCACAAAATTTCCATGTTGTGCTCTAATTGCCATATACTTGAGTCCTTAAGGTAGTACTCATTTATCCATTTGGACCATAGAGTTTCCCTATCATTGCATGGCTTCAAAATTCTCTTGGAAAGAAGCACCTTTTCATAATATCCCATGGCACAATCAAATCCACTTTCTTGCTTAGTGTGGCATAGTTCTTCCCATTTGACCTTTTCTCTTTGTGAGTTACCTAGCTTCCTTGACCATCTTTGACCAAAGGAATTGCTTAATATACCTTTCTATCTCTTTAATGATCTTCTTAGGTAGCACTAGATGAGCACTCCAATATGTATGGACATTCTTTATAAATGAAGAGATCGACTGAAGTCTTCTAGCTATGGATAGGCATCTATTTGTCAGGCATTTATCCTAGTCTTGTAGCTTTCCAGAAGGGGAATACTGATAGCTTGCAAATTCAACATGTTTTTGGTCCTTTATCCTTTGCTTATGTGAACCTTATTGTGTTTAATTATGAGATTCTACTTAGTTTTTCTTACTTTAATTGAAGGGAAATAAATCACAGTGATGACGCTCCAAGACGCTATGAGACAGCAATTAAGTGGGCACAACAACGCAAATCACGCAAGCACGTGGAAGACGCCAAGAAATAAGCAAGCAATTAGACAAATTAAATAGAGCCACATCAACAAGCATAGTGCGACAACAGCGTGGATAGGGAAAAATCAAGCAAAAGATTAACAAGTCTTTAGACAAAATCAACCAATAGAGGAACAACACGCAGACTCCAGAATAAAACGCAGCACATTCATAAATCAAGAGGCAGCCCAAAACGTTGGCGTAAATTATCAAGTGAGGGCTGACGTGAGATTAAATTGGAGGAGAAATAAAACACTATTTTTGGATGGGCCAATTATGTGGGCCTTAGTTTTCATTAGTATATAAGTGAAAATTAGGTTTTAGGAAAAGGGGAGAATTGATTCAATACTTTTTTGCTGGGTCACCGAGAGGAGCTTTTGTTCTTTGTTCAGATTCTATTTTTTTAGCTAGGAGAGGAAGGTCGATTTCTTTGATTCTTTTCAGAACATCACGTGTTTGTCGATAGTCATGCGTGGCTAACTCCTTTAATTCAGTCAAGGGATATTTCAAGGTTGAAGCTTATATGGTTGTGAGATCTTAACGCACTTTAATTTACTCTTTGATTACATTGCATTTATGTCTTTTCTATGATTTCT
>JANZLH020000115.1:4157209-4176094 GCA_026770325.2 Erythroxylum fimbriatum
ACGTCTTTTTTATTCTAGCATCTTGGAAGACTATGAGATATGAGCAATAAATCCTGAAAAATTAATGTCCTGAATGCTATCTATTTTATTAATGCTGCTTGGAATATTGACGTGAAGGCCACAACTGTTGCAAATTGTTTTCGACATTGCAAAATTTAATCCGAGGAAGGTATGCTTCTAGAAGAAGAAACTGGTAATATTGAAGGCATTCAAAGATTCGAGGAAGTTATTTCTAATTTACATTATAGAAATGTCATGAATGTAGAGCAGATTCTAAATTATCCTAGTGAAAATGAAGCTTTAATAAAATCGCCTACGAACAAAGAAATTATTCAAGGAGTAATGAGTATAAAAGATGATGACAATCAAGATCCAGATGATAGTAACGCTATGCTATATGTTTCCTCAAAAGAAGTTTTCCTTGCCGTAGAGACTTTAAAAAATTTCTTGCTTCAAAATTAGAAAAATATGCGGAATATAATTTATGCCCTCCAAAAAGTTAAAGATGAAATTGAATTCAGTTCATATGAAAAGAATCAATTGACTATAGATACATATTTTAGAAAAATATAAAATTTGAAATAAAATTTATTTAAGTGCTTTATTTTATAAATTATATATATAATTTTTATGCTTATTTAATAAATTATTATTTTATATTTTCAGTGAGCCTCAAAATTTTTTTTAAAGCTATTATCTTATACATTTAACGAGATTATTATTTTATTCCATTAGCTCAAGTCGAGACCGGAGATAATTATTATTTAATCGAAATTATTAATTTATCGAATATTCATTTATCGACGTTTTACTGCGAGAGCTTCTTATACGCGCCAGTTTACGCTCGCTTCATTAGTAAAAATCATAAAATGGTGTCGGCCGCTTCATCCAATAACGCAATGGAAAGATATAGAGAAGAAACAAGGGAAGACAACTATATGAAAACCAAAAGCATTCTATATATGTACAGCCTGTCCCTTTATCCATAATTCTAACGGTGCCATCTGTAACCCAAATATGACCTCATTTGAGATTACAAGGAGATTGAAAAAATTAAATGTCGCCTGTACAATATAACTGGGTGTTACTTGGGACAAGGCGAGAGAGATCCTATTTACAGCCAAGCTCCCCAGCCAGGAAACATTTGACATAAGCGCTCCGGATCAACTGCATCCTGTACAAGCTGTTGAACCTACAAAAAGCAGCTACCAATTGTAAAGAATGTTGTTTTGAGGGCTCCATATAGATTTTCTATTCATTTTATTTCTCCATCATTTTACCTGTCCATGTACACTCCTCAATTCACCATCTTCATATCCGTCAAGTTTCTGCTTGACTCGCATCAGCGCACGTGCAGCATCTTTATTTCCTTCGTACCCATCTTGTGTGTCTTCCAAGCTTGAATCCATATCATCATCTGTTTCCTGTTAAAGAGGAGGGAGAGTTATGTTGTTAGAGAGCATGAATTAAAAGGGGCGTGGAGTGAACATGCTCTGGTTCAGGCCAATCCCAAAGAAAGTAATGAGTTTACGGGATTGTGAAATGTAAAAAAGACCATCCAATAAAATTTTCACTCGAAAAATTCAAAGGTCATCACATCCCAGGAGTGGAATATGACTTGGGTAACTGAGAAGAGAATAAATGCTCATTTACATCAACTTCTACGGTTACCATTGTGTGGGTACTTGTCTTGACTTGTCATACGATGTTAAGGTTTTAATTCATGGATACAGAAAATTTTTAAGCTGGTGCACTAGAGACTTTAGCATGCTCATGTAATTTCAACACTGGGATTAAAATTAATCTATGTTTTATTAAAGCATCGCAGTAAAAGAAATTGAGATCTTCAACCCTCCATCTCCACAATCCCAGATGTTCCCTCTTTTCCCCCTCTTTCCCTTCCCCATACTCATTCCTGAGCTTTTATATTCCATTTTGAACAGCTAAAGACATGGGAGTATCGAGATTCATCTACATGATTTAAACTGTGGATGCTTATTTGAAAGAAGGGCTACATTGAGAAATACCTTCTGGCGCTGCAAAGCTTTTAGAGGTGATAGAGCCCATTTATACAGGGGGTCATGGATAAAAACCTGTAGAAATTCCCACATTTAATCAAGAAGTAATAAATGGGGATAAAGTAACTTTCAAAAATGTCACACTGCAGTTGATATACTTCTACGATGGTGAGTAGTGCCTCCTTATTTGTTCTCATAACAGAAAGCGTCTCTTCACAGCATCTTCTGAAAACCCCTTCGACTCCAGTTACCCCCATGCCATCAATGATGTCTCTCGTCAGTCTGAAAGGCACCTACCAAAGTTGGTTGAGAGGAAACATTAAAGAAATGAATAACAATGTAGATGAAACTCAAACACCAGGATTTCAAATAAACAAACCCGCTCAGGTGTCTTAAGCATCAACCCTTGTTCAAAAGCAACACCAAGGTCTATGTGAACAACTTCTGCAGTTGCTTGATCAATTAAAATATTCATGGAATGCCTGTCTCCAAGACCAACAATATAGCCCACCTGCAGGTTTAATCAATTGATTCAAATATTGCCAAAGAAAAATAGTACTGACATCCAAGAGGCTTCGTTATGGAAAAAGGGGCAGCTTAAACCAATATGCAGTAACACAAACTAAAAGCAATTCTATTTTTACGAGTTTAGCTATTAATTCTCTTTGGCCACCTGTTTTGCATAAAGATATTGAAGTAAAATTAGACTGAATGTCGCAAAAGAGCTTAGGGTAAAGAAATAAAAGAGCAAAAATCACTCAATCACGAACCCTATTTTGGTGGAATGAAGACTGAGAGTTAACTGCAATTTATTTTATATTAGGTTTCTCATAATAGATAAGAAGTAATAACAAATTAGATATATTGTCTGTTTAGGTCTTAAACTTATCCAATTCTTATTAAAGTATGAAGCCATTTCTTTGGTTAGTTTAGTTTGGAATTCCTTTACCACTAGGAATAAGGGTTCCAAAAATTTTTCTATCACACACACACACTTACCCCTTCAATAAAAATAGCTAAAATTTTCTCTATAAACTTGAGTTTTTAATTAGAAGGTGTGATGCTTCCTCTAAGAGTGATCTTAAACTTAGGACTAATTCCTAGTTCCCTACCCTCCATTGCTTGTTTGCCCCACTAAGATGCCATCACTTCATCTTCCAGCTTTTCCCAGGATAATGGATAAATCTTCTTGTATTTACTCTTTTGTAGTTATTCTGACTTGTAATGTCTTATTGCCTTGTAATACTACTTGATGCCTTTTATTGCTTTTGAATAAATCTATTCTTTAATTTTCAAAAAACGTTTCCAGCAATCAAACCCCTAACATTCTAACCTGAATTTCCAGCAACCAAACTCCAAAATTCTAGTTATTCTAGAGTTGAACCTTCAACAACATAAGCTGAGAGAACATATGTTATAGCTACTAGTTTGATCTCTTCTACTCATCCTACATCATTAAAGAAAGAACACATGTTATAGCAAATACATGATGAAAAAGTTCGAAAAGAATCTTGTTTTTACATGGGTCAATGTCACAGAAAGATTGCATATACTTACCATGGAGCTTGCAGCCACACTACGTGTATATGCAAGTCTCTTCTCAAACCAGTCTGCTGGTTGCAAAAATCTTTCTAGGAAAAAGTGATGCATAACAGGCCTGCATGAGGTGCCAATACCCTTGAGAATTTGGAAAAGGCCGATGCTGGAGATCTGAGACTTGAAGATAACATACCTGAAATTCTCACAAACTTCATGGAATGCTTTGCGCTTATCTTTTGCCTATAAGAAAATTTAAAAAACATAATTGCAAATGTGAAAACATGTGGAATATACTCATATAGAACCAATACACATTTAAGAGAAGATTAAGGTGTTTTAACATGTTTTTGTATCACTAATGGTATGATGTGCATGAGATGCAGAAATTTCCTATAGCAGTCTTTAACAGTAGCCAGTAAGGTCTTTTACAACCAAGCTTTTTATTAAATACCTTTGAAGGTATTTCCGGGTCTACAAAAAGAAAACTATCTAAAAGCATTTGTTCACATCTTGCAATTTGATTGATGTAGAAAAAGTACTTTAAGCCTCAAAACAAGTACATGAGACAATCTAGGATTTGGTAAGAACAGACTGTCATGTTACTTACGTTTGACAAATTATCTCGACATTTGAGAAATGACCAGTCTCCCACTCCATAAACACCATGGGCACCACTGTTTCTCGTGCTGAGATTTTACAAAATGAAATAATCATTCAAACATCTGAAAAGTTCAGGGGCAACAAAACTATAACCTTGCACTGAAAGGACTTCACTAACCTTCCTATAAGATATTCCCCAAGAGGAAGAGTGCCATTAACCCATTCAAGAACACCCGCACTTGGAGTAAATGGAATAACCTATCCATGTAAAAGACAATATTTGCAGAAAAACAGAATTTATTCAAACTGTAGAATTTTGAAGAATGAAAGGATTAGCAAGATTACTACTAGTTAAATAACCAAGACAAAATGATATGATAGTCACAATATAATTAGAATCATTTCTGAATAAAAATCAGTGTCCTTATACCTACAAAATGACATTAGTATGCAAGGCGAATGCTACAGAAAAGACTACTACAGAAGGAAATGTGTGATATGATGAAAGCATTGATATGAAAACTTTACAAACTAAGATTGCCAAAAAAGTAGCATAAATACAGCAAGAGATCATTTAATGTATGGATCATATCTCCATCCATCACATGGAGTAAAGCTAATATAACAACCCACATAAGAAAATAAAATAAACTTGGTACCTGACACACCTGACAATATAATGCATATTGATAATAGAAGCACAGAAAATCATCAGATCAACATTACATGTGGAAGGAGATTACCTTGTATGTACGTATTCCCAGTCTTCTTCTCCATGTATCCCTATTATTCCGCAGAAAAATGTTAACCAAACCAAAAAACTGTTCCATAACCTGTAAAACATGCATAAGAACTATCAGTAAAAAGAAAACAAAAAATCAACATCAAACTTTTAGAACTCTAAAGAAAACATTACATTGACAAACTCAAAACTAAAGCACCTCAAGCAAGTGAGACATGAAACAATTTCGCCCGAACAATTTGCATCAAATATTCTGTTCAAGTATTATAGAATTTAACCATTATAAATACTACAAAGAACCATTCCAACAATTAAATGTGGGAAAGAATTTTTCTATCTCTCATATATTGAATAGGAGTATACAGCCATATATAGGACATTACAAGTAGGAATTTAAATTTGGAAAGTTATCTAAAGCTATCTAATGTAATCCCTTAATTTTAGGGATTTCAAACTTATCTCATCTATTTTCAGCGTATCTATGTCTAAGTATAATCTATTTACAGCCTATCATGATTTGCAAGTTTATACTCGACGTACTCATCATGAATTACAACCATAACATTCATACTCATCATCGTCGTCATCGTCGTTTTCATCTTCAACTCCACCATATGATGATCTTCACTGGCCAATTGCTCTCCGTAAAGGAAGGGCTTGTGAAACTCACGCTATCTCAAATGTTTTCTCTTATGACTCATTTTTCACCATCATATTAAGCTTTTATGTTCACTTTGTCTCCTATACCGGTACCTAAGTCTGTTTCAAAAACTTTGGCTCCTTGTTAAAGGAGATATGCCATGGAAGAAGAAATGTTGCTTTGCAAGCTAATAATACATAGGACTTAGTTACTCTTCCATATGATTAGACTATGGTGTATTATCGTTAACTGTTCAACATTAAGGTCAATCTTGACGACACAGTTAATCATTTAACAGTTCAAATGATGGCTAAATGATATAAACAGATATATGGTATGGATTATAATGAGATCTTTCTCCTATAGCCAAATTGACATTTGTTAGTGTTCTCTTGTATTGGTAGGCACACACAATTGATCTCTTCATCAACTTGACGACGTGAAAAATGCTTTTCTCATGATAACGTTGAGGAGACTATTTATATGGAGCAACCACCAAGGTTCATTTCTCCGGGAGAGACTAATCTGGTGCGCTGCCTTCAATTCTCTATATAGTCTAAAACAATCACTGATTGAGAGCTTGGTTTGCGTGCTTCAGTACAGTGGTTATGGAGTTTGGTCTGCAACAATGTGGTGTAGATCATTTTGTGTTTTATTGTCACTCTAAAGCTAGTAGAATTCTTTTGATCGTTTATTTTAATGGTATTGTTATTCCTAGTGATGATAAAGTAGGAATCTAGTCTTTAAAGTCTTTCCTACAGACTTTCAAACTAAGGACCATGGTTCACAAAAATATATTCTTAGTATCAAGATAGCAAGGTTGAAGATGGGGATTTGCCCACCTCAAATAAAGTATGCCCTTGACCTTCTGAAGAAAATAGGTATGATTGGAACTAAGCCAATTGGTGGTCCCACAGAGTTGAATGTTAAACTTGATGCTGAGAAACGAGAGTATTTGTAGGATCTAGATAGTATAGAAAACTTGTTGGTAAACTAAATTATTTAATTGTTACTCGTCTAGATATCTTGCTACAAGTGTAATGAGTCAATTTATGGAGTCTCCACAAACTCAATAAGCATAGTTTGTTAGTTCATGCATTATCCAAGAGTCATATCTACAAGCTACGTATAGGGTGATGCATTACTTAAAAGGGAATCTACGGAAAGTAATTATGTTTAACAGGAATAATCATATTCCCCTAAAAGCTTAAACTAATGCGAACTGTGAAAGATGTATAATAGACCAAAAATCGATCACAAATTACTGTACTTTCCTTAGAGGCAATTTGGTGACTTGGAAGAGCAAGAAACTAAATATTGTGGCAAAATCATTAAAATAATCAGAGTTTAAAACAATTTCTCAAGGCTTATGAGAGTTCTTATGGCTGAAGATTATTCTAGATGACTTGAAAGTTAAGTAAGAAGGTCCTATAAAGCTCTATTGTGACAACAAATCAACTATCAATATTGCCCATAACCCTATTCAACTTGATAAGATAAAGCATATTGACATTAATAGACGTTTCATCAAGAAGAAATTAGAGGGGCTTGTATGCATGCAATATGTTCCATCGTAAAGCCAACTAGCTGATGTTTTGACAAAGGAGTTGAATCGCTCAAGTTTTCATGATATTATTTTCAAGATAGGTATCGGAGACATCTATTCCTTAGCTTGATGGAGAATGTCGCGTTTCATATTAGTTATATACCATTTTGAGAAAGTAAAATTCTTGATATTCCAAAGATTGTGAAATCCTAAGAGATTGTTCTCCTTTTCTAAGAGAGCGTGAAATTCTAGGAGTCTGTCTTCTTTCCTAAGAGATTTTTTCTTTTTCTAGGAGAAATTGCTTCTTGTTTTCCTTCTTACTATACAAGGTAACTAAACGTATAATATTGAATCATTCAAAAAGAAAATAATTCATTTTCCCTTCTATTTTGTGTCACTAGTATTCTTTTTTAAGATGGAATACTTTTTGCAAGTGGTATTGAGAATAGTCAAAGATATAAGGGTAAATCAATTGAATAGTTTGACTAAGTTTAAAAATGATGACCCCTACTAATTATTTACACTAGATAGTTCTTTTCATAAGCATCTCTAATCACAAATTAAGCATTCCTCAGCAATTGGTTGGTGGATTTTTTGGAGTTTTTAGCATAGCCATCAAGATCTTAATCTTCCATTGAAGTTAGTTGAGAATGCAAGCAAGTTCTTCATAACTCCACTAACAAAATTGAATAGGAACTAGAATAGATAAAATTATGGAAGTCTTACAGCATCTTGTCTTAGGTCATCATTTCCAGATTTTGCCAACTGTCGATATTTTTGACCATCAGAACCAAAGCATTCCACCACTTTTGGTGCATTTATACCATTCATGACACTGTATAAGCACAAATGTCAACTTTTAAAAGGGTATCAAAGATGTCTAATGCAACAATAAAAGCTAAATGATAAGATAAGCTAAAAGCATCTATATTTGTTTAGCACCTACATGACTGAATCTGCTAAACCTTTGAAGTATGGGAAGGAACCTTCTTGATAACGACAATCCCGATCAATTGGGAAGCTAGCTGTTACCACAGGCACCTGAAATTCAAGAAAATCCAAGTTCAACGTAGCAAATGTTCAATTAAAATCTGATGAAAATACTAATAATAATATGCACTAAACAAGTTATCGATCCAACAAGAAAGCAAAGACATCGTCTTCCCAATAAAGTTAACTGCATATGGACATCTCAACCCTCAAGCAATTACATAAATCAGATGACTAGGCCATGATGGTCCACTTACAAGTTCCAACTGTCGAATAGTGCGAATTTCTCTTGGTAGTGTCATCCTTTTGTTGACATCCTTCAAGAAATGTAAAAAAAGTAGTAATTTCACTAAATCATTAGCTTCTCTCTAGCCAAATAATTGTTACGAATTCACTTAACAGGAGCACTATAAACTTTCTATTTTGTTGAACTGAAGTTAGTGGACAATCCAAACCCACAGAACCAAGGAAAAACTACACAAACTTTAAACAAATGTTAGACAAACCTCTCTTCTAGTTTCCAACTCTGCAAGTTTGATATAAATTTCCACCATTTGTTTCATCTGCAATTTGTTCAGGGAACAATTTGGTAAAAACTCGAATCTTTTTCAAAGACGGTAAAACTAAATCAAGTATGGGAATACTTGTCTTATAATATCTCCATGATACGATAATAGCTCTTCTAAAAGATTTTTCGCAGCAACTATCTTATCCATATCCACCACAAATGAGTTTCTACTCCGTTGCAGTTCCTTGATACGATCACCATTCGCCAAAGCTAGAAGCTAGCATCAAAGAAGAAACAATAGTGGAAAATGGAGTTAGTTCAACTTATTGTATTTACAACCAGCCACTCATACAGGGATTTGTGAAAAATTAACATAACATTTTCTTCGTCATAAATGTTATGATGTTTCACCTCACTTTCCTATGTTCCATAACACAAGACGGTTGCAAAGATTATTTGACGGTATGTTAAAACATGCAACAAATGAAAGAAAATAACGAAAGTTTGTTTCACAAAATTAAAGGAATATACCTGGAATATTGTGTGATAGGGATGATCTATTGCCATTTTCTTCACCAGAGAAACCAAAGCAAACTGCAGAATCCAACAAATAGAATAAGATGAAATAGAGTTTACACAAGAGACAATGGAAAAGTATGATTGATACTATTTGAACCTGAAAATTATGAGGCCCAGTAATATCCTTTGGACACCCCATTCTTGACGCAATTTGATAAATAAGAGGTAGAAATTTGTAAGATTTAACCTGCAGACATAGATGAAAAATTAGATTCATAAAATGGACCAATATATGCAGTTAAATTTCTGAATTCATAAAGCATTAAATTAATTTTGCAAAAGAGTAATTTCAAAATGGTGACATCATACCTCATTGACTGTGTTAAGCATGTTAACAATGACGTTTGGTTTAGAAGAGAGATTGAACCAAAGGGAAATAAGTCGAAACACCTAAAAACAACCACAAACATCTTAGCATCTTAGAAAGCAACACAAATACCTTAATTAGTAAGAACCCTTTACCTAGCATATAATCCAAGTTTCAATCACACATAAATAACATTTTAAGAATATAAACATGCCTTGATATGTATCACCATGATTAATTTGTGTGAAAATTCAGGAGATATTATCTTGATTTCAAAAATAGTTTTCAAAATTTCAAGAATAATTTTTAATAATCAATTACTAAGGATTAGATTGGTATCAATCAGTTATAACTAGTTTGATTGTTCCACAGAATAAAGGGATAATGGTATTACACTCAATTCCCAATATTAGTCTGTTTCCTTTCTAGTCCTTTATAGTGTATATATAATGAAACACCATTCAATTTTAAACAGAGGAAAATAATTATTCCACATGGTATCACCATATCAGAGCTACTTTCTGAACCTTAAAAATATGTGCCTTCCCCTTTCCATGATCAAATACAACATGGCAACTGAAAGACAGACCACATCTTCGTTAAACGTAATTTCAAGTTCTAACAGTCATGTCACAAACAATCATGGTAAATCAGACAGTGCTTTCCTTCCTATTACACAAAACAAGTTAAATGAGAACAATTATCTTCAAAGATTACAATCAATCATGATGTATGTCTATGGGAAAGAAAAAGATGAGCATCTCACTGGCAATCTCATTTCTTCAAATGATGAAGATCCAAAGTTCAAAACTTGGAAAATAGAAAATAATATGGTTATTTCCTGATTGATCAAATCTATGACCAATAAGATAGGCAAAAATTTTCTTCCATATGGCATGACAAGAGCAACAAAGGAATTCCACTCCAACAAAGAAAACACTTCAAAGATTTTCAAGAATGAAAGCATCCTCCATTATCTTCTGTAAGAGGACCTTACTGCTAGGAATGAAATTTGTGCCCAGTCTCGGCCTGGTCTCGTCCAACTCAAAGTCAACAGTTTTTACTTGAGTTGATTGAGCTTCAAGTCAAGCTCAGACCTTTCTTTTTTTCTGAATTTTCTGGCTTAAGGCTGCACTCAAACTCGAGCTCGGGTCGGGATAGACTTTTATGACCTACTCCAAAGCCCGAATGATAAATGACTTGTTAGAACGACAACGTTTAGCTAACATGTAGCTTAACGCAGCCTGACCCAGTGTCATTCCTACTTATTATGACTCAATATTACAGTACACTTAACATTGGCAACGTTGGATGTCTTTAAATAATACTATTGGGGTTGTCCATATGATGCCAAAATGTAAAAGGAGATTGTTGAAAGGAAGAGGATATGCAAGTTCTTGTTGGGACTTGACAAAAATCTCGATGAGTTTCAAGTTCTGTCAAAGGGAAAGCAAGAAAAAGATAATGATTGGGGGATCCCCTAGAACTTTTACTCCAGAACTTTCTGACTAGATGCTTGAGGAAATAAACCCAAAAGCAACAAAATTATTGAAATAGGGAAGACCATAGTGTAATGATTGTTGGAAACCAAGCCATATGTGGGGCGACTAAAAGAAAATCCACGGTAAACCTACAAATTGAAAGCACTAAAAAACAACCAATGACAAGGAGATTTAGGGGAATCATGCTACAACAAATAAAGGTTCATCTACCGTTATGTCTAACCCATTTAGAAAGGAACAAGTTGAGGTCTTATAGAAGATGCATTCTCAACTAAATTCTATCGAAGCCGCTGACATAATTGGAACTAGATCTGTAGCTCAAAAAGGTAACTACCCGAGTGCTCTGATTGTAATTTAAGAAAAAGTAGCCCATGGATTGTAGATTCAGGTGCATCTTATCACATGACAGGGGATGCTACACTTTTCAACATTTATAATCCATATCAAGGGAATCTTGCAATGAGAATAGCAGATGAATCACTACCTGAAGTTGTTGGAAAGAGTTCCATTATCATTTCCAAGGACCTAACTCTTACAACAATCTATATATACAAATTATCAATTAGTAAACTTGCCACAAAACATAAGATGTGTCTTTTCCAAGTAATCCCTAATAAAAAATACATTATTTACAATGTGTCGCTAAATTTTGCTCAGATTTATGTGAATTTCAGGATTTGGATACTAGGGAGGACGAATGGCAATGCTAAGGTACAACAAGGACTTTCCCTCCTTGAGGTTGATAAATCAATTAGAAGACGAACTTGCAATGCAATATTTGTAGTCTCAAATTCAGTCCAACAAAAATCTCGTTTCACTTAAAAATTAAAATAAGGATAGTGTAATCTTGTTGTGGCCCCATCGTCTTGGTGATACGATACCTAGTCCTAATAGATTTAAGTTTACTTATTCAAGAAAGGGTAGACGTGCCAGATAAGTATTAGATAGGGAATAGTTGTTTATTATTAATAAGTTTCAGTTGTGAAATAAGTGAGATACCCACTACCAATTAGAGTTAGTTTTAGACTAGAGTTAATTTCAGATTTTGCATCCTCTCTATAATCCATTATAAAAAGGGCTATCAGCCTCATTAATAGAATACGATATTTCAGAGAGCTTTACTCATATATTGGAGATTCTCCTCGGTCTTCTAGAGAGTGTTGTGAGATACTTGCAATCCTTTCTATTAGAAATTTTCCTTATTTCTTCTGTTGCGTTACTTTCTAATCTAGGCTCCTACCACTTGGTCATCCTAATTTTTTCATATATTCAAAAACTGTTTCCTTCATTATTTGGAAATAGAAATCGTAAAATTTTACAATATGAAGTGTGACAATTTTCAGAGGATGCTTGTAATTCATATCATATTCTACCATACAAGGCATCTCATCCTTTTTCAATGATTCACAAAAATCTGTGAGGGCCATCTAAAAAAAAAAAAGGGAACTAGATGGTTTGTATCATTCATAGATGATCATACTAAGATCACATGGTTGTTTCTTATAACAGAAAATCAGATGTCGGCCAAATTTTCAAGAAATTCAACACTACGGTTCAAACACAACTCCAAACAAAAATACAAGTGTTGAAGACCAACAATGTAGAAAAATAAGTTGAGACAATTCTAGGAGATTATCTTGAGATTCAGGGAATTATTCATCATAGCACATGTGTGGACACACCTCAACATAATGGGATTGCGTAAAGAAAAAAAATACACCTTCTAGAAGCACCCAATCAATCATCTTCACCACGCATATTCCTATATTTTTTTTTGGATAAGGCAATCTTAACAGCCACATATTTGATAATCAGGATGTTAGCACTCCTCCTAGTGATCAGCATGTTAGTACTGATCAGCCTGCTAGAACTAGTATTAATTAACAACCCACTAAGCCATCCAAACCCACATCCATAGGGGTATGATGGGGAAGGGAACAAACACAAATGCCACGTAGGCTGGTGGTTAGGAGTTGGTTACGGAGAGAGATTGAGAATGGGAGGGTACAAAGGATATATAGGACTCGGATAGGAGGAAGGGGATCATTCTTGATTATTCTGGATTATTGTGGAAAAATACAGCTATTGTATTGGCCTGGAAGTTACACTTCCAGGAGGTATTCTACTATTGTACTTACTGATTTAGTAAATAATACAATCTCTTCATCGGTTCCCTATCACAGGATGTGCTCTCAAGTTTGAAATCACAAAGATTAATTCTATCTGAAAACCCAACCAAATTCTGAAGAAGTTCAATTAAAAGGTGAACTTCCAAACATTTCAGCAAAATATTGATCAGTAAGAACTATCTGAAGTAGTCTCAACTAGTACAAACCATCTAACTATAGGATAGCTTATAGATGTGCTTACGAAAGGGCTGAGTATCCAAGTATTTCAAAGTATCCTTGGCATGCTGGGAATGATAAATCCACATTAATCAACTTGAGGAGGAGTGTGAAAAAGAGTTTTGTTTGTCAGCTACTAGGTGTACTAATTAGTGTCAAGATCGTATAGTCCCCAATTAGTTAGATTAATTGAATATTCCTTAATTAGAGGGATTCTTGTGTTTTAGGTGGTGGAGTTAGGTAGGTTGTTCTCTTCCTTTTTAGGTGTACAAGCTGTATGTTTATAAATACCCTATACATTGTTCATAATAAGACAGCCTTTTCACCCAACTTTTCCTTAGTTTTTAAACAGAGGAAAATAATCAGTTCACGGTTTGCAACCCAATTAAAACATTGATGCTAGTATTTCTATCATTAGAAAATTCATAGGAGAAGAAAATAATTTCTCTAACTGTCCCATCCACAAATAATGCATGAAGCATTTGGTTTCTCTATTCATACAAAGAGTCGTGAAAGGAAATTCATACCACTCGCATGTCATATTTGTCACCTATCACCAAACAACGTTTATATCCCTCCAATGCTATGCTGAGAAAATTGTCCCTATCATCCTGTTGGGTTCAAAGAACTTGACATGGATTTTATAACATAGAAGAATATCTCACAATTTCAAAACAAGTAACACATAAACTGTAATAAACCTGCAGTTTTTCATCTTCCTCCGTGTACATTGCAACCTGTTTTTGCAACTCTTGTATTTTTATCGAGTATTCAGCCTTCTCCCCCTATAAACCACAGAAATTTAGCAAAAGAATAAACCATTAAAGGAACTGAATCCCTACTGACATCATAGCTTCGGACCAGAACCCAAGAAGAAGTCTACAGGCATAAGACATACCTTTGATGATTTTTTAAGTCTCCGAACAAGTGCTTCCAACTCAACTCTCTGCATAACAGTAGTCACATCAAAATCTGCCATCTACCCACATTTTCTATAATTTACATATAGTACCTTGTGCTCCCTTAAACGCCGTGCAGCTTGCCATTCACTAGAGGTTAATCTTTCCTCATAGGACCTAAAAAGAGCATCAGCATAGTGTGCAAGATGAAAGTGGCATTGGCTTTGTCTTTCCAAGGACTTTGTCTGAGTGGTCTTGTGTTCCTCAGCATGTGATACAGCAGGTTTTAAATACTTCTCTAATATGGTTCTTGAGCTGCAATTTTGCCAAATGTCAAATCAAAAGGTTAGGAAGAAGATGTTCACTGACCACCAGTACAATTTGTTCAAACTAAAATAATAGTTACAACTTGCTAGATCTACTCTCTGCCAGCCATTTTCCAACCAAGCGATAAACATTGGAAGTTTCATCATCTGAGTAACAATTTTCTGAGATATATTTTGCAAGACTGATGGCCATCTCATGCTGACATTGGGCTCGCAACAATTTTGCTTCTTCAAGCTGCAAAAGGTTAAGTCTTTGTAAAGTTCGCTAGAATAGTATCTTAGGACTCAATATGAGACAAGAGTACATGTTGAACTTGATATGTAAATCATTGTCTTCAAGTTGACAAATATTGAACCAAATGCAGAAACCAAGTTACGTAAACTGGAGGCATAGTAGGTACATAGTGTTCACTGAATTAGTTCACAAGTGTTAAAGAAAACAAAGAAGGGGATCCACTAGCAAAGTAGCAAGAAATGCAGGATAAGATAGGAAGTAACAATCAAATATTCATTATATTAACAAAGAACAAAATCTAGCAATGTTAGCTGGACATCCATCAACATAAACTACAATCAAGTTATACAAGTTGAAAAAATAAACCTTGGAGTTGCAAAAGTTTTGAGAAGCAGTTCAGAATCCTATCAAACTGGAAATAAACTGGAAAAACAAATGCAGCCATAGAAGGACAAGAGATCCTTACAAAAGCAAAATCCAGCGTCAGATTTTATAAAAAGATCTTACATCATTAATCTCTAAATTTTTTTCACTAATTTAGTTTTAAAATCTATTATTAACCAGTTAAAAAGAAAAAACTCACTACTGTACAATATCCCAAAGAACAACTCTCAATCTTTACAAAATTGCTAAAATAAATAGGTAAAAATTTGTACCCTTCCAAGCCAATATGAGGACAATTCCAGCTTTTTGGTTTTGGCACAAAGAAACTTAAACTCATAAAGAGCTGCAGCAGCTTGAGATAACCTGGAACCCTATCAACAATGAATTTTTTTGTTTAGCAACTCATTCAGCCATCCTCCTGGCATCAAAACAGTCAACAAATACCTTACGAAGAGTGGATGCCGATTGCAAAAGATGCTGGATGCTGCAGTCATCACAACCTAAGATCTGAAGTAGCACTCGTCTGAATGCTATGAATGGCTCTAGCAAATTTATGTGTAGCTCTGTTCTTTCCAAAATGCAGCTCCAATCCACATTTAGCCATGACAACTAGATAGAACAAAAATGAACTCCATTAGTACATAGACAATGCATGATTTTCCTTCACTTCTTTTGCTTTACCAATCAAGTCAATTCAGAATCTTTAATAGAATTAATGTCTAAACATATGTTAACAGAAAAGTAATAGTTGAGAGTAAAAATCCCAAGGAATATTCTGTCTTACGAATAGTTAATGCCAATTTGATGCATTTATCACAGGTAAGTTTTAGATGTACCCCTTCCCTGGCTGGAGTTAGTCATGAATCTAGGCTGTAGATTTGACGAGTCTCTATTTGATGACCCCATTGCTGAACTAATGCACCTAAAGCGGCTTAGTGGTGTTGAAGAGTACATAGAAAATTTTGATGAACTAAGTGCAAGAGCTAACTTAGATAGTTCTGTAGCACTGAGTCGTTTCTTGGGTGGATTGAAGGGACATTTGGAAAAGGCTGTACGAATAGATAAACCTAAAACAGTTAATGAAGCTATGAGGCTCACTAGATTGCAAGAGAGTATCCCCACAGAGTTATATTGCAAGGAGAATTTATATTGCATTTACGATGTCTACAAAGAATTCTATCATCCTATTAAGCATGACAAATCATTTACTGAATCTCTTTTGGAATTTAAACTGAGTGTAAGAACTCCTCAATGGCCTACCATTCAGCACTGAAGCAAAAGTTCAACACTCAATGAGAACAAGATTGTTATGAGTTTTCTTGCAAGACTAACATCAAAATTTGTTGTTGCCTGGACACATACTCTTACTAGTTCTAAAGTAACTTCTCTTCATGACACCTTTATTAAGTTGTTACATACTGAAGCATCTAGGAGTCTTCATTATCGTACAACTAGGGTCCTTGTAAGCCAAGGTACGACGAATGAGATTGGTCAAAGGGAACACCATAATAAAGGAAGTCGACATAGCTCTTGCAGAAGCAAGGATGGTGGAAGTGATCATGGTCAAACTAATAGAACAATATGTCATTACTGTGGTGAATCAGGTCAAGTGAAACATACCTGCTAGAAACTTCATAGAAAACCTCCACAACAATCTAAAGTTGCTAATGTTACAACTCAAGAGAATAATCACATTTCTATAACTCTTTCATCCAATAATAAGTCTATAATAATATATGACAAAGAGTTTGTTCATTTCACTGAGTAACAAACTTCTTAACAATCTTCTTCTCCCTCCATAGCATCCAGCAATCAATTAGGTAAAGCATCAACATGTCATATGTCCTCTTATCGAAATTGGGTCATTGATTCAAGTGCAACAAATATATGAAAAGTAACTCAAATACCTTTTCCTCTTTTCACTTTTATAAAAATATGCCTAATGCTACCTTAGCATATAGTTCTACTACTTCCATTACGGGTTCCGGGATAGCCAATCCTATGACATCCCTATCATTGTCAACAATTTTATGCCTACCCAATTTTTCTTTCAATTTAATTTAGGTCAACAAATTACTCATGCCTTTAATTGTAGTATCTCATTCTTTCCTAAGCATTGTCATTTTACAGAATCTAAAGACGGGGAAGATTTTTGGTAGAGGACATGAATCTAGTGGCTTTTACCTACTTGAGAGCACTATTATTCATCGTGTCTATTATACACCTAGATTTAATAAAAAAAAGTTGCATCTCCTTTTAAGTTATTACATTTGATATTTGGAGTCCCATGTCCTATTACCTCTAAATCTAGTTTTTAATAATTTTTCACCTTTTTGGAAGATTATTCTCATAATATATAGCTATACCTAATGAAAATCGATTGGACTTGTTTTCTATATTATGTTCTTTTTATACTAAAATAGAAACACAACTAAGTTATATTTTGTTCTTTTGTAATGAAATACAAACAAAATTCAAAACATCAAAGCAAATTTTACAATGTGACAATGATAAAGTTTATTTTTTTGAGTCTTTCCAATCTTACATGTCTCAAAATAGTATTCTAATCACTAATCCTAAATGAATATACCACCTCAAAATGGTGTTGCAGCATGTAGGAATAGGCACATATTGGAAATTGCTTGAGTTCTCCTCTTTCACAATATAGTTCCTAAATGATTTTCGCAGATGTTCCTATTGCGTGTTTTCTAATCAATCATATGTCATCCTCTATACTTCAAGGTAGCATTCCTTACACAACTATGTTCTCATCACAATAACTTTTTTCCCATATTTTTGGTTGTACATGTTTTGATAGGATATTTGTTCATAAGTGTCTAAATAAGACCGAAAATCTTTCAAATGTGTTTTCATAGGATATTCTCGTCTTTAGAAAGATTATTAGTGTCATTCCTATGATTTGAATCGTTATTTGGAATCTGCTATTGTTACTTTCTTTAAGCATGTTCCATACTTTTTCAAGTCTTCCATTAATTCTAGTAAGGGGGAAGGAGATATTTTAGCATATCCAATAACTACTCAAATTCACACCTGAAATCAATAAACCACCTATCACTAAAGTGTATGACCAAAAGTCTCGTCTCCTTCACCTACTCCTCCATCTAAAGATCCTAATCTTTACCTTTCTATTGTTATTTGAAAAGGTAAGTGACAACATTCTCATTCCATTTCATCATTTGCATCCTATAACCACTTATCCTACTTAGAGATGGCAATGAGACACAATTTCTTTTTCGACACACAACATTTGTCCTGAACCTGAGCACCATCAGACTTTGACAAGCTCAAAAATAACTATTCATCAATATACAAAATGACATTGTTTTGTTTCACATACAAAACAACATCGTTTTATACGTAAAAGAAGTTTAGGCTTTGAGCCAAGAGTCAAAGAAGGCTTGAGCTCAAGCCCAAGCCCAAAAGCCCAAACTTAAAAAGACTCAAGCTCAAACTAAAACCTAATCAATGCGAGCCATGTATGTTGACTTTGAATTCGGCTAAGTCAGGATCAAGCCCTTTGCTAGTTCCGTTTTTAGATAGAATATCAATCCATAGAAATTTATGTGATGCTTTGCATCCTAGTTGGCGAGAATTTAGGCAAGATGAAACGAAAACTTTGGATGACCATGGGATTTGGGAATTAGTAAACTTTATATCAAGTAAGGGGGCGTTTGGTTTGAGGGTTTTGGGATGAAGGAATGGCA
>JANZLH020000115.1:4176141-4204094 GCA_026770325.2 Erythroxylum fimbriatum
CGAATAACCCAATGGATTTGGATATGGGTAGTAAATCGTAAAAACCGATGGATATGGATATGGATATGGGTTGAGTCTTAAAAAATGGATATGGATATGGGTTGAGTAAAACCCGAACCGAACCCTACCCATTGCCATCCCTACTTATGGGATATTCTATCCATATTTTATGGACATAATTAGTACCAAATTTTATGGACATAATCCCCAGAAAATCTGGAAATAATCATACAGATTATGTTTTCCCGCATGACTCTTATAGTGCTCTCACAAATTCAAAAGGAGATAATTAAGTAAACAAAAGAAGAGAACCTGTTCCATGGTAGGGATCATAGGCTTTGACAAATTGTGTTCATCTTTTTCATGCATTCCTTTCTTCCCATTTTCAGATGTTCTCCACCGTATAGGCCAAGCCATCCCAAGGTGATAAAGAATCTGCACAACAATCCAATGTAGATCATAATAAGAATTCAAGAAATGGAAACAAAACGAACAAATAAATATGCACCTCCATATATGGATAAACATATTTTGAAAAGTAACTTTCATCAAATGGACAACTGTAGGAAATGAATATAAAAGAAATAAATCATGGAAAACATTTGGGACTTGATAGATCCTCAAATTTTGAGATCTTTTTTCTCCAGCCACCTGATCTAACAGGAGAAAATAAACATGATTACATGATGAAATTTGTACCATGTTTCTCTCGTAGATGAGCTGCACAAAATGATATAGAACCCTAAACCCTAAATGCAACAGAAACAAAGCCAAATTTTAAGCCAAACAACATATGTATTATGCTAAGCAAGGTATACACCAGCAGATTGAAGGTCATGAGATAAAAACCATCACAGCATTATTAAGCTTGGAAAAAAGACCTAGGCTTAGCCTCCAACCAAAACAAGAAAATTCAAAGTTTTATGTCGAGCTTTGAGCCCGACCAACCCAACTTGAACCTAAGTTTTTATTAAAAGCTCAATAGGCCTTGGGAAAATACTCTCCGGCCTTTTGACGTCCAACCTCAGCCTGACAATTCCTAAGCCTAAGCATTATTTTGCATAGCGTTGAGAAGCAGAATTAGTAGCAAATTTACAGTTTATGGTTTCAACTAATACTTCAAACTTACTTTAATAGCTTTTTACAATTAGTTTCAACTGTTTAATCATTTCTTTCCACTAAATCTATGAAGAAAAAAGGTCAGGAGTTGATGGTTCAATCTAAAAATCAGCAAAAGACCTTAAACTCTAAGCCATAAAATCCAAAACAATAATTGTCTTCAGCCTGAAATCATATACATAAACAGGCAATTTCATTTCTCTGTCAAGGCCCATATTTTAATTTTGAATAATTTACACGGAGGAAAAACCTGTACCTGAAGTTGAATTATTGTTGAGAAGATAGATTCAGTGCTCTCCTCACTTGCACAAGAGATAGACCACACGAGCTCCTAAGATATCGTGAGAAGGTCAAACAACTGCAAAAGCTTAATCAAGGAAATAAATATAATGCAATTTTAAAATGTACCTGTTTTGAACCTTTTAGTTTTTTGTGGAACTCATCAAAATCTCCCTCTTGCAATACCTGCAAACAACTGATATGTCCACCAGAGAAATCTTACGTTACCTATTTGTTTCATAGAATGTTGTTCATCACTTGGCATGCTCATGTGTTATCTATCTACTTGAGTGTAAACACAAGTTGTTAGCTATATTTTGCCATGAATCCAGCCAGCATAAAGCCAGTGACTATAATCTTAAAGCAGAAATGTGGACCTCAACATTGGTAATAAGCTACCACAAAGAAACAGCACCATGTTTCATCAGTACCACGAGATAATAAGCATATCTATTCGTCAGTGTAAATGGCAATGCCAAGCACTCATTTTGAAATATAGCTCTTATATTTAAACATATGATAAATGATAGTCCCTTTTCCCATTTGAAGATCCAAAATTCTATAAATAATCCCAAGGAATCTTGAGAACATAATGGTATCCCAAGAAATCGTAGAAACTCATGACTGAAAAATAATTACCTCAAATAGGTAGAAATTATTGAACAAGTATCTAAATAATCCTCCAACTAACTAAAATCTAAAAAGACTTGACATATCCAACTGATAAAGACTCAAAGAACTTTGAATTTAGAAACTATATTTTTCAGTATGACTAGTGAAAATGATCAATTTAATACAATTGATATTGTATGGATTTTACAAGTTTAAAAAACAAAGTAGTCAAATATAAACAAAAAAATGAAGCTAGTAAAGATGAGATTATGAATCAACATAATGGATATGGACAAGAGAGAGTGTGAGATTGAAACAGACGCAGAAGAAGTTTACAAAACACAAAAAGAAATTCTATGTGAGTAGGGATGATAGCAGAGCCCAAGCCCGGCCTAAAGTGAACAGGCCAAGCCTAAATTGATTGTGGTTCAGACCAGGCTTGGGCTTGGCCTGAACAGCCGGATCACCAGACTGAAGCAACATCGTTTTGGTTAAGTTTACCCAAAAAAATGCTGCTTTGTTCTTAATTTTAAAGAAATTTAAAACCAGAACGACCTGATTTGACTGGGCTTAGAACTAAGCTCATGCCTGAGAGCCTAGCTTGAAAAGCCCGAACAGCCCAACCACCCAACCCAAACAATCGTTTTGGTTAAGTCTACCCAAAACAACGTTGTTTTGGTCTTAAGTTCAAAGAAATTTCAAAACCAAAATAATGTCTTGGAAAATTTATCCAAAACAACTTTGTTTTGGGCAGCTGCTCTGACTCAAGTCGTGCAAAGCGAGCCCATCAAAGCTTCAAACTGGGCTCGGGTTGCATATTTTTTTGGATTGAGAAGCAGCTAGACAGGCCCAGTCCATTGTCATACCTACATGTGAGAATCACAAATTAAAAATTTTATTACCAGTGCAAATTCTCATTGAAATGATTATATTTTGCATGATGCTGTGAAGAAGGATCCGCTTCAACAGAAGGTAAAGAGAAATCCCAGTTTCCTGCACGCCATGCAGCCTCATACTACAAAAATGCAATCATTTGTTTAGTGACCAGTAAAGAATGCCTGAAAATTAGCACCAAACCAGCTAGTCAGTTATTCACATCAAGTCAGTTTAAATAAATAGAAAGTAGACCTGCAATTCAATGAACTCCAAATCATGATGTAACTCGCCCTTTCGAGAAGTCAATCCTTGGCAGTATAAATCAAGCACGTGAGTGCAACCAATCTGCTGCAGAGATCTAATCAGACCTTTGTAAGGTTTCTGTTGCAATGTCTCACTTTCGAAAGCAAATCTCTGATTGGCCAACAGTTTGTTATGATCCACAAACAGAGCTCCGGAAACACCTTGCTTTTGCATCATTGTGTTTGAGCGTACTTGCAAGTCATAGTATTCAAGTGCCTTGCTCCAGTTTCCCTCACGCTCAAAAGTAACAGCTTGAGAAGTCAGCTGCGATATTAATGCCCCAGAACCAAAACAAACACTGAGACTATAACGGTAAAGCATACATCATAATGACAAGAAAAAGATAAAACTAGGCATGATGTTTCTCCTCAATATCTGGTTGTAGAGTCTTCCTTGGTCCTCTACTTAATTTCCATGAAATATGGCCAATTAGCCATAAAATTTGTTTAAGCATACGGACTCTGAAAGTCGACTCATTATCAAGTAAACACATCCATATCAAATCCTCAAACAAAAGATGCAGACATGCAAAAATTACAGCTAATTTATCAACTAAGATTCTTTTTTTTTATAACTTAACCTAATTACCAAGCCCTCACCCTCCCTCATCCCTATGGAAGAACCAAGTAAACAGGCTTCTGTCAAATAGCAAGCGATTCAAATTATAATTCTAGCTCAAAGCCACAATCATCAAGCAGAATAACATAATCACAGACCTTATGAGATTGGACAATCCCATATAAGCTGTCGGGTTCATTGATTTGAGTAACCGCTGAGACAAGAATTTCAATGTGGTCTGGCAACTGGAGAGAAGAAAAGCAGATACCCAGTGATCCATGAATTGCAACACAAAAGATAATAAGATATCAATGATCACATCCTCATTCTTAAAGTCCTGATTCTGAATGATGAAGCACATCAGTCCTCTTTCATGTAATTTCTTACCATCTCAGTGTGAGAGAAATCGGGGCTTCCCAATGTCAGACCATTAAAATGCTCTTTACACCAATATTCGACGTACATAATGGAGGTGAAGAATGAGCCACAAATCTACAAGTGGTATGTATCCATGAAAATAACATTATTGCAAATAATAAAGAGAACAATTCCAAGAAGAAAAATGGGCAAAACTTTAAGAAAAGCAAGGGGAAAAAGAAGAAGCACAAGAATAGAGAAGTAATGGCACCCACCACTGCTGACTTTGCAACAAGAAGGTAATTAATGTTTAGCCAATAGACCTGCCATAATTCGTAACCAATTAGAATCAGACATGATGAGCATACTAGAAGGTGCTAATGGGAGGATTACTTGTCTCAAAAAGTGAGTTTAAAGGCATACATCATTTTAAATGGACTATCCAAAGCTAACAAATAGCAAGAACATGTACACAGAAATTAAGCATCGCAAAATGATACATCATGATCTAACTTTGGATAACGATGACAAGTTAGGGTATAATATAGATGGCCACTCCTGCAAGTAATTCTTTTTTTAAGGGGCAAGTGAGTGAAGAAGGATAGTCAAGGAGTAGGGAAGTGGGGAGGGAAGAGGAGAATGAAACTCATAGAAGTTAAACAATCAAATATTAACATGCCAATACATGTTTAGCAGGAATTTAAAGAAACTATGTTTTATGATTACATCTAGTCATTAAAAGATGCTGGTCATCCTCAACACAAAAATTTGTTTGCAAGAACATATTCAAAACTGGTGAATTATGTTCTATTTATCAAATTTCTGTCCTCAAAATTTTCTCCTTCAACTTGGAATGATTTGAACAAAATATTGAACATGACCCAAACAGACTCCAAAAGAGAGTGGGTAGATCACAATTAATTCTGACCATCCTTTTATGCCTTAGATTTGATGGCACCTGTAATGTCGTGCTGGGCTCAATATATCTTGAATACATCCCCAAGATCATTCACTAACTCATATATAAGCAGCTCATACGTCATTCCTTCGCTAGGTAAAACACTCTTCAAGACCCAAGAAGATGTACATAGCAAGGAATTCCTTTCAATCAACTAAAACAAGTATATAAAATGAAGGCATGATTTATTTTTACACAAATGTTTACTATGATACTGTAATGTCCTAAAATAATTGAAACATCAACAAGCTTAATTGAGAAAATAATGTTGGAATAAATATCCATGACACTTCATAAGTTTCAACACAATCAAGCACACAAATTCACCGTTCTTGATACAAACTATATCTGCAAATAAACCGTCACCTTGTTCCATGAAGACGTTGACATAGGTTTTACACCCAGTGAAGCTTTTGAATCTCTAGCCTGCATGAAGGAAGACAAGAGTTTAAGCCATTACTATATTACTAGGCATTTCACAAAGATGTCACATGTTCTTATCAGGTCAACTTGATATGCTTATGGGTTTCACTCAACCACACAATCGAATTACTATAAACTAATTTCATAAACTCAAGTACCAAGGATAATGATATCCTCAACTAGAAAAGTCTTAGCTATCAACTAATACTGGGAAGCCTCAATAACTAGCATCTCCGATAAAAGTACATCCAGAAAGCTAGAGACCGGCTCAACCTTCAACAACATGGGTATGAACAGTAGAACCAACAGTTTTCATAGACACAAGGTATTTAGTAAAGAAAGGAAAAGTTATGTTACTATTATCTGCACTTTCCAGTTAACTGAACTAAACCAGTTTCCATTAGCCTTATCCATCTCAAATCTAGAAATTTGTATTACTGATTGTTAGAATATCCCATATTGACTAAACATGAAAATGTTAAAGGGTTTATAAGTGGTAAGGGTCAATTATCCAAATGAATAGCTCTAGTCATTTTGGCAATGGTTGACCCAAGCCTAATTCTTGTTAATGAGTTACACACTCTACTCATATTAAAAATTCTAATATGGTATCAGAGCAGGTTTGGTCTAGATTCTTAATTTCTCAGTTGTCCGTCTAGATGTCCAATTCGAGAGACCCGGTCCGGTTATTGCGGCGATTATTTCAAGTAACAATTGAATGTCCAGTCCCAGTTACACTTGAGGGGGAGTGTTAAGAGTATCTCATATTAACTAAACATGAAAATGTTAAAGGGTTTATAAGTGGTAAGGGCCAATTATCCAAATGACTTGTTCTAGTCATTTTGACAATAGTTAACCTAAGCCCAATTCTTGTTAATGAGCTCTACACTCTACCCATATTAAAAATTCTAATATTGATAAATAGAACAATAAGAATATCATTTATATTTTCATCTCAAACCAGCAAATCAATTTGAAGTCCCTATAATTAGAAACTTTCTGTTAGGAAGCTGGTGTCGACTGATTAGAAAAAGCTTAAAGGAAGTAAGCAGGCACCGAAAATAAGAATGAGAAAAGAGGAAAAGACATGGATTAAAGATTAAAGTCAATACAAGGGATTGGTTTGGTCCTTTTAACTATTGGTTTACAAAAAATCCTCTCTGCCCTTCTAGTCTTTCTTTTGTCTTATATACTGTCTATAAACATTCTAAAATGATTTTCCTGACATTATGTAACTAACTAGCCACCTCATCCTGACATTTTGTAACCAACTGGCCACCTCATTCTATTCTTTTGCCTTTCCTAGTGTATGTGTGCAGTATAGGAGGTCTATCACTTTCTTGCTATTAAGTCACATTACTAATGGGCTTGAGTTCCAGTAATAGTGAATAAACTTCCCCAGATTTTGAAATTGAAATAAGAAGTCACACATAGTAAATCAATAACTAATGGAAGAAAAATGATGCAAAAGAACTTAAAGTATATAGAAGAAATAAAAGAGGAAAGATTAGTCAACCACTAAGTCCTAATTTGGTGGAATGAGGATTGGGAATTGAGTTGACATCAAAGATAAAGGCTGAAATCCAGATTGTATTAGGGGAAGTATTATGTTATTCTTATTAAGATATGCTATCCTAGTTGTATGGGACTTCTAGAATTTCTATTATAATAGGATTTAAGTTAGAAATCCTTTCCTACTAGAATAAAGATTCTAAGAACACTATATATATGTAAGCCTTTCATCAATAACATACAATCTGGAATTTTTCAACAAACTTGAGTTTTTTTTTACTAGAAGGTGTGATGCTTTCTTCTAAGCGTGATTCTTATTCCTAGTTCCCTACCTTTCATTCTTTGTGTTTCTTCTCTAAATTCCATCAACCCTAACCTAAATTCCAGCCCTCTTAAACCTACATTCTAGCCATCTCAAACCTATATTCCAACCACATTAAACCCTAAAATCCTAAGCCTAAAATTCCAACAATAAAACCTTAAATTCCCAGCTTTACAAAATCTGAAAATTCAGCATTCCTAGCCAAAATTCAACCTTGAAACCTAATATTCCAGCAGCCTAATATCATCCATACTTCTTAATTTTGCGCTTTTAACTACTAGTTCATAATTCTTCTATTTGTGCTACATCAAAAAACATCAAGTATTGCAATCAAATTGGTGGAAAAAATTAGAGAACATGCAATAAAAAGTAAATCAAATCTCAATGCACATTTCTTCTAGTAACAAACCATTCAACCTAAAAGCTAAGCTATAGGGTGAGCCCAAGAAATGGTTCAAATATCATTCTAGCACACCCACTAACATGAATTATGGACAAACAAGATAAACCAAAAATCCCTTAGAGATAAGGGTAGTGCAATTTGAACTTGAAACCTTCTATTACTAAACACAAGAAACCATTCAAGCCAAAAGCTTTATTAGGTGAGGCCTAAGAAATGGTTCAATGCCATTCTAACAACAGTGAAACAATTCAAGAGATATTCTTAAGCAGTTACCTTAGAACTTTCACGTTTTGATACCACTGGAGAAGATCTTTCTACAATGTAACAAAGTCGAAGTTCATTCAGAACATTCAAGAATACTTGAATTGATTTTATCAAGCTATTGGAATCTACAAATATGTGTTTCTGCACCTGCCCAATAATTGAAGGATAAATCAGAACTCCAAAAGAAAGTACGCATAACAACTTGCAGAAAGAGCAAAAAAGATATCAGACTCTTGAAATAGCTCATACCGCAAAGATAGTAGGATAATGAAACAAGATAGATGAATTTGCTCTAGCTCATTCCCTTGTTTACATTCAAATAATTTCTCAATTCTAACAATTAAAAGGAAATAAAAATATTCAAGTAGGACAAGACATTAAAAGAAACAGTTTCCATAAGAACTGAGCAAAAAAGCCACTAACTTTGCCATGAATAATTATTTGATAACAACATATACGTAACTTCCCTACACCAAAACTAGTGAGCTTGCAATGGCATGGGTTTGAACCCTCACTGTTCTAATCTCAAATTCATCAACAATTACACTCTAATGCAATAGACAGTGAGCTAAGCATTCCGTTTCATCAACAAATCATTCAAAGCCTTGCAATGAGGTAATGTTTTCACTTTGTTTCATTTTGCAACTGCTTGCATTGAGGAAACCAATAGTATTAAACTATTTTCAAGTACACATTCTAATTTCTTTACATCTCAAACACAATATGCACTACAACTCAACTAAGAAAATAGTTGGGGTCTCATTCTTAACTCTGAGTACAACTATTTGACTGCCACAGAAATAAACTAGCAAGCACTAACAATAGTAATTTCCACCAGAATTCTACGTTCTTACACAGGAAAGAGGGAGAGAGAAATTTTGATGCATCAAATCACCTTACGCGGCAGAAAACTATTGATTTAGGAGAGAGAAGCATCTTACCTGAGAAGAGATTAATTTCTGAAGTTCGTCCTTCACATCCTTCCTTCCAGCAAGATCAACAACAATACTTGGCAACAAAAGCTCAGCCACTTCAGCTTTTAGCATCACAACATCTTGGCATAATCTGAAGGCCATATACCAAAAAGATAACTTAAAAAGGTAAGAATAAGCAAAACATCCCAACATAAACAAGTATATTAATAACTTCTACAAGAATTTAATCTATATACCTTATAATAGGATCACAGCTGTAGCGAATCAGTGAGTACACAAGTGGACAAATCCACATCTCAAAGGTTTTGTTATGTGTCTCCCATACAATAGACTCCTCGAGTGGGATTGCTTCAGCTGAGAGTGAATTACAGAAATGATGAGATATTCCTTGATCATCATGCAATCAAAACAAAAACAAATTCTAGCTAAATGAAAAATACAAATTAACGAATCACAACTAGGAGCAAAATCCATCAAGTGCACATACTTATCCACCTAGACCCATTAAACAAATAACATAGGAGAGCAGGTTGCAAGCTTGTGAAGAATGAAATGACAAATACAGAATCTGACAAAATTATGATTTTTAAGAAAAAGGAATCATATTTTTAACTAAAATGCTACACATACACATGGTGAAATCTACGAAATAGATGTTTTGAGTGCATTAGCATGAAGAAATCTTCAACTATATCTTGATAAGCATCCTAGATCCCTTTCAACCAAACAAGTCCATCTTAACACACTAGCATGACTTACTAGCAAACCTCCTTTCCAGATCCAACAAAAGCTTGTCCACCAGATCAACATTTACTCCCTTGGAGTGAATCTACAATATAGCAATATGTATGTTATTCATCACGGAACAGGAGCTTCTCCCAGGTTAATATTAAAACCAAACCCTAATAGTGCTATAACCCTAAGCAATAACAGGATATATAAAATCAAATATATCACAGCATCAAATCAATTCCTAATCTTCACTGACACTTAAGCTTTTGTGTCAAATAGCTTAGAGTTGAGATTATTTGTAACAAGTTGAAACATCAACGTTCAAACTTAAAGGGCAGTATTTGAAGATTTATTGTGATTTAGTATTATTATGTTGAGATATCCTATATAAGAATATCACTTAGCTATCTACATTAAAACACCTTAGGTATCCCATTTAGGAATATTACTCTTTGCTAGAATAGCAAGTGACCCATTTATGGTATATGACTCAAGGCCTTACCCATTAGCTTAAGCTTTTGAGTTGAATGGTTTCTAGATATGGTATCAAAGTCCTGTGTAACCAAGAGAACACACGCTTAAATTATACCAACCTCATTTGTCATGAATTTATAAAAATAGTGTTTGTCAATGAATCTATGATATGTTGTATCTGTTCATATTGTGATGGGGCATGTCAGAATGATATATGATCCATTTATGGGCCTTGAGTTGAATGGTTTCTTGACACTTTGATGGGTTGAAACCTAGATAGTACTAAGTAAATTTTCTTCTCTACAACAAGCTAGCATAAAATCCCAGATTGATTCTACTTATTTCCAATGAATCCTATTTTTCTATTAATTTACTTTAAAGCTCATTACATATATATTTTTTATTTCCATCTATTGGTGGGTATTTCTATAACTGATCTGCTATTTGCTTAAACCACCATTATATATTTCTTTTGCTCTCCATCTATTGATGAGTATTTGTACAATTGAACATGTCAATTGCATTGTCTAAGTTAACATCCTTGATTCAATTATTACTAATCTTCATACCAATATTTCCCCAAATAATCCACACTCAATTCAAGCAATACAGCACAGACCAAAGATCATATAAAGTTAATGTTGTTGAAGGACATAAAAACCACTTCAAAATGCCATAGCTGAACACTATTGTTACTCACATGTAAAATAAACAAGATAAGTATTCACTGGTTAAATCTTACAATGTACTTACCTCAATAAGAGATCTTTCATAAGAATCAAACGACATGATTGCTCTTTGACCCCTCTCGGTGGAAACTATTCCCTATTTTAAGATAAATTATTACTCAATTGCAAAAATTTGACGTTTCAATGCACAAGGATTAGATAACTGAAAAGAACTCAATGAAAATGAGAAAGATGAGCATTTAGAAAGAAAACAAGCATGCTAGTTAGACACCAAAAGATACATAACCCAAGATACCGGTTCTGTAAAAATTCAAAAAAATGATCAAATGTTCACTCAACTTCCATGCACATCAGTTAACATTTACAAACCCACATAAAAGAAATAAAAAGCACAAATTTGCACAAGACAAAATACCACTAAGCGCGAGTTTTAGGCTTAAAATTTAGAGATCCGAAGACAAATTCTCAGATACAGTCACCGTTAATCCATCAACCATCAAACACATAGATGATAGGCTTATCCTGCCACTTTCCCAAAAGAACCATTCACTAGGTAGTCGAACTAGTGGGGGCCCTATCGGGACAATACTAAAAACCCTTCCTTTCAAACCAAGCACAAGGTCATACTCCAAATTTGAAAATGAGAGAAGCCCTCATTGAAAAGAAAGACAGAACAAGGAATAAAGAATACAATTCAAAGTTGGGTCGCTCATGCAGAGTGTCTGTCTCTATCATCAACATATGCTTAATTTATAATTAATATTTTCAAATTCCTTATGATCATTCAACTGAATTATAAAAGCTCTACAAATGGCAATGGACTATGCTAGTTAACCTACACCAACCCCGAAAAAAGTGCAAACTGTCTAAAGAAATTGGATAACTATTCAAATGTTAACTTGTGGAACAAAAGCTTCATCAGCATCGCAAATATTAACAAGAGAAACTCACTCGAAGCGCTTGTGATGATATATCAATTATTCTGACAGAATCATCCATCAAATATTTCTTCAGAAGTTTAAGAAGTGTAACTAGAAGATCTTCAGAAATACCACCATCCGCTTTAAGGTTGATTTCAGCACGATTACCACTAATAGTGGTTTGCCTAGCTTTCATGTGAGTGGAGTCGTCGAGTTGACGAAAAACAACACAACATGGGTCCCCAATGCCAACCTGCAGTCAATAGGAAGAGATAAACTGCTCAGGAACATACGCTCTCATGCATGAGTTTACATAACAAAGAAATCTCAAAGACCCGAAGAAGCACAAAGATGATACCTTTGATACAAAATCAGAAACCAATGGTCTTATGCCATCAGCAACATCTGAACCACACATTGAAACTAAACTCCACACTGCATGAACAATTTCTGTGTCATCATGCCAAAATACATCTTCCACAATATGTTTTGCATCATTTCCTCTCCATATAGATTCCCCCATGAGCAATTGTTTATGGAGTGCCCGAATACTGCAAGTCATGTAAGCAAAGTATAAATCATAGGCCACAAACAATTATTTAAGATCACTAAAAAATATAAACAAATTAACATAAAGTCTCCATCTATGAATTCATACAGCCCCACCAAGAATTTTAAAACTTAAATCAAACTTTCAGAAACACTTGAAAGCATTTCACTTTGGAAGGACACATACCTGGAAAAGAGCAACCGTGGTGGAAGGTAACGAGATCTCTTGACAAACTGAAATTAACAAAATTATATAGCAAACAATGTGAAAAGAAAGAGTATATCCTGATTCCTGCATAAACGAACCACAAAAAGATTAAACTCTTTTTCATCTTAGCTTCGGTAATACCTTTAATAAGTGGTCCCTTAGAGAGTACCCTTCACGCAACTCCTGATGGAATTCTCTTATCCCATCAAAGACATCTATTTCAGGGAAGGCTTCCAACTCCTGAAACAAAATAATCCATACCTTAGCAAGAAAGAATTCCTAAATTTCATAAGAAGTTAATAACTAACCAAGAGAAAAAGGCAACTTCATACCATATTGAAAACATAAATATATAATAAGCATTTAGTATTTATAAGCTATAAAGTTTAAATTCTATTAGAAGTGTAAGAAACATACTCTAACATAATCATGAAGAGATGGATCTGAATCCACCGTTAAATGGTGAAGCAAAAATAATGTCTGTGATGATCTAATATCAGAAGGTTTTCCAGTAGATTCGATAGGACTGCACGATTCCACCAACTTTGAAACCAAAAACTAAAGATAATATAAACAATCAGGAGATGTCAAGGGGGCAATATTATTAAGGAAATATATATTATGTGCTCAAATGACAAAAGCACCTGAAGCTGCTCGCCAAGCACATTAGCAGTTTCTTTGGATGGGCTACTCTTAAAAGTTTGGAGCAATGCAGAAATTAGGCGAGAGCATTGATCATGTAAAGCTTCACAACCAATGAATTGCCCAACCAAATTCAAAAGATAACTGCATTAATTCACAGCAAACAAAACCTACTCAAATATCTCATGACTATGCCAATAGAAACGCAATAGAAACAGGGGAAAAAAAAATTGAACAGTTGCCCATATTCACCTAGAAACAGAAAAAAAAAATCACAACTTTTTGTCTATTGTCCTCAGAACGCAATAGCAAGAATCATCCTAAAGCCAGAGAAGAATAAGATGATGATGATGATGATGATGATGAGTCAAAACGGGGAAAGTCTAGAGCATGACAGAGCAAGAGGACATGTACTTAATTATGCACAACAAGAACTCACAAAAGACATTAGTATTAATGTTCCTAAAAAGAATTAAGATGTGATAGTTCCTAGTCCATGTCATCATGAATAAGAAGATGGGAAGAAGGTGCAGAGGTTTGAGATCGTCCAAGAAAAGAACTTCTTCAAGGATAACTACGAGAGATGACAATTACAAAAGTCAGTAACCACTATGCAATTCTCCATCAAGAGATATGTAAGAATATTACCATAATGGAAACCAAAATTCTTTAATGTTATAATTTTGCTGCACTATAATTCCACAAAAATTAACTTAATTGAAGGCTTTTGAACACCTTTTTCACAAGAAAACCGTGTGGATTCAAAGCTATCTGAATTGTTCGAAATCATGAATTAATACTATAACTGAAAAAAATCACCATAATACATACCTGTAGGTGCTTGAAACAGCAGCCCTGTGACCAAGAATATCTATAAGCGCCTCAAGTCCAGCCAGCCTATGACATCTATGCCTAGGATGACATGCTGCTTCTATCTTGTAATGTATTTCTAACATGAACTGCACAATTGCAAAGGATGCATCAAATGCAGTGGCAATAATGCTCCAATAATCTTGAGATAAAAATAATTATATACATGATCTATCTAGTAATTACCATAAAAACTCTATCTGGACGAAAAATGTTGATCTTATCAACAACAGAGACACTTGTAGAATAATCCTCCCTATATCAAAACAAAACATATTTATGTACACTTAAGGATCTAGAAAGTAGCAATTCAAAATCACAGCAGGATAGGAAATTCACATCTCCAAGAATCCATCTACTATGGTTTGAATTGCACGTGCCACTGTATCTCTGGAGAAGAAAGGTACTGGAGGGTCTGATGAACAGGAAGTGAAAGACAATATCTGGCTCACAATAGATACCTACATATTCAGAAAGCATAGTGAAGAAACAAACTACAATAGAAATATGGTCAAAATAACAAACAGCATAGTGCGTATGTCCCCAAAAAAATAGGTTAAATGTAGTTGGAAAATGAAAACACGTCTTGGAAAGCCTGAACGACCATTTAACAAAACTCAATGTCCTGGAAGCTCCAGAGAAAGGGATGTCCATGATCATTTACAAGTTATTTGTTGACAGTTCATTAGATGACCTAAAATTAATGACATCAGAAAGCAAATTCTCTTGCAAATCAAAAAGAAAAAACAACAATAGCAAATAGAAAGCATTTCCTCCTTCAAACTCATGAAGCATAAGAATTACTAATTACTAACTGATAGTAAGTAGTTTGGTATATATTAGAACCAGATCGCAGATGACAAGGAAGTTTCATGTGAAGACAATAAGATAAAAATGTTCTAATTTGCATCCCATCACCATATTAGACATACAAGCAAGCAGAAAGGCTTCCTGTTAGCATTGAGTTTTGTATTAAAACAATAGCTGACATCTATGAATCCAATGACACATAATAAATAACATATACTTGAAGTAGCATACCATATGTTTCTTTATTAGATTGTCTCTTTCATTGTCAGAAATATCTGCCAGATGCAGAATTGAAGTCCCAAGGACTAAAGCTCCCCTTTTCCATTCAGAATTCTTACTGCAATGCAATGCCATACAAACTGAAAAAATTGGCACAAAGTAATTTCTGACTAGATGAGTCAGACTTTGACTAGCAACCTGCAAGTAAAGAAAAAAAATATCAATCATAATGATGAGTGCTTCAGGAAACTATGAGCTAACAATAGCAAGTAACAGATACCGATTAATCCTACCTTCGCCACCAAGTTCAGGTCAGAAGTGTTGCCATGTAGAATCAAAGCTGGAAGAAGCCATTGGCAACAATATTGCATAAAATAACTAGGTTCAACATCTGAAACAAAAAATTGATGGATCTACAAAGAGCAGTTATCCAATGGTTAGACAAGATATTTACTTCCAATAATAACTAGAAATGAAAATAGCACCAAACAAGCTCATTAGAATTGTTTTACAATCTATTTTCTAGACCAAACTCAATTAAAACTTTTAAGTTGAACGAAGATACCATCAATCAGGTTCTAACTCCAATGTTTCAATCCAACGGGCTTCCACATATGGAGAATAGAGTTAGATGTAATCTAGTCTTCGATCTCGCCTAAAATCTTTGAACTTCAAGGTTTAATAATTCCTTGACATAGTATCAGACTCTTTAGGATCAAAAGATTTTTGGTCCAAACCATCTTAACCTCATCATAGCGAATAAATTTCAGTTTTTAGTACAAGGTACGGTTGTATGGTGGGCCTATGCTATCTCTACAGTTTCAAACCAACACCTTTCCATGTAAGGTGCACATTAGAAATGGTACCATTCCTAGGCGCCTAATACTTGTAGTTGAATGTTTCTTTGCAAACCCTAATTATACAAAAGACCTTGATCTACAATCCACTATACAAAACTTCAAGTATCAAAAGACACGAAAGGGGATTTTTTTTCAATTAAGCGTAATTATCAATCTTTGGAATATTGAAACAATATATAACCTTTACTGTTTTCAAAATTTTCTTTTAAATTGTCCTACAAAGAAAATTTGGGATTGAAGTCTCTTCTCCAAAATAGGGAAATAATTTGCAATTGCTTTGATGTACCAATTCATTTCAAAGTATATTACAATCAAGAATAGGATGACCTTTGAGCTTATATTGTTACCATAAAATAAGATAGGAAGAAGCATAAACGTGTATCTAATACCTCAACGAGTGCAGCTAAGCTAACACCACAAGCAACCCAGAAAAAGAGAATTGGTCCCTTGAGTTCCTCTAAGTACTGAAGAAAAGAAATAATATAACAACTTAGTCATGAGCTGCCAAAGCATATTACAAAAAGGGTAACATCAAAACCCACTGTAGTTTGTGGTTTTTACATTTCCTGAGTTATGAATTAGCTCTGAAGACCAATTTAGTCTCTAAATTTTCATCGTAGGCTCACTTCTAATGTTCTATTAACAATAAATTTTCCATCATTATCATTCTGATGGCAATATTGCTAATTGGCAGAAAAGAAAAATGAATAACAATGTCCTGCCAAGGTTTTATTTAAGTTATACTGACAAATATTCCCATATGGATAATCTTGTAGATTCAAAAACTATAAGATCTTCAAAGCTAAATATAAAATGTACTTTTAACCCAATTCAAATATCCTAGAAATATAAAAATGGAAAGTATAGCTCACAAAATTCAGGATTAACACTACAAAGAATTTTGTTTCCTTTGGAAGTCTCTTTTACCACTTTAGATTCCCATGATAGGCAAAGCATAAGAAAATAAACTAAAGTAATGATTCGAGGTGGAAAAAATCAAGTGGAATCAAAATAAACTGAAGAAACTAGTCCAGTTAAGCCTCTCAACAGGCATTCTATTTAGGCAATGATAGCCACAGACACAAACCTTGAATCTACTTGTATAATGGAACTGCCTTGATAGATTATTTAGAGCTGCATTCACTAACTCCCTGAATAAGAAGACCAACAGTCAGAAAAGTAGTTACCCTAAAAAATTGCAGAAAGAGTTGGAATATACCTGTGACAAGGATCAATAGCAGAAACCACACACATAATGAATATAGCCTGCATAGTCACATGAATACAATCCAGAAGTGTAAATGCTCTTGAATCTACAATGCCAATAAGGTCAAAAGAAATTCAAATACATAAGAAGTTTACCTCCAGCTCAATCTTTTCACTATGCAAAGCAAGATGCATAAGAGTAATAATAACAGTTTCAATTGCAGTCTGTGACTGGGGACCAGTAGCTAGGACCTCCTTTGCAGTAACAATTTTTCCTTTGAAGGGAAGCACCAGTAAAACGCCAAAGTTTGAACTATATCAAAAGTTGAAAGGAATGATTAAAATTGAAGATGATAAGCTAGACACTGAGAAATACAAGATCAAAAACTATAATAATGCTACAGGTCAGATTTGTGTAGAACGGCCTGATAAAGTGAAAGCATTCTTCACAACCATGTAATGATCAAACATTGAGTGAGCATCCAAAAACATTGTGGCTTATCATGTAGACCTCAGAGAAAACGTCATATGAGTACAACAGAGTGGATAACATACTATAACCTTGTATGAACATCTAGAGAAAAACAATAACCAATAGCAATCAAAAGAAAAGAAAAAAGTGCATGTCAAACAATGAAACTAGAACTCAACAACATTGAACATTGCAAGGGAAAGCAGGCTGGAGATTATGCAACATATGGGGAAAAAGTACAAACTCATTGCCGACACACCTCAACACAACAACATGAATAATTAGAGTATTTGAGGATAGTAGTTTAAATCCCTAAAAAATAATTGCATTATAGGCCACATGATAATGGTGCCAAACTGCCAACTTGCAAACATGACTGGTTATCCAGCTTTCACATTAGTTGTATACTAACATCTACATGACATGTTTGCATAATCAAATCTTAGATGCTGATGCATAATCAAATCTTAGATGCAAATACAGCTTATAAGTTTGCTATGATTATGAAGTATGTCATGGTAACTCACCAAATATCCTGGAAGAGTTCCTCATGGCCATCCCATGTTTGGAACAGAACACCAATACGCCAAGCGAGCAAAAACCTAACTCGATAATCAGGATCTCGAAGTAGCAAGAACAACCTTTCGATCATTGCCTGAAATTATATAGCAAAAAACAAAGATATGCAAACAAGTGACATGATAAACCAACAAATGTGTTACCAGAGATGATCTTAGATTTTCGTTGTTAGATTAGAGATAGGAAATAACATAGCATGTATGTTTTCCCATATCCCATAATGACCCTGTCCTACAACTCTTTCTTGCATTATCACATTCAAATTTTCATTTACAACATCCACCATAGTTTCATCCATTCTACAAAGTTAACTGAAGCTTCATCTATTTTACAACTGTAATTAATGCATATACTTCCGTCTTAGTATTCACATGACCAATTTGAGGGTTGAGTAAGATGAAATTGCAAATGCATTCAATAAGCCTAACACTGTCTTTACCAGACCAATTTGAGGGCTGAGTAAGATGAAATTGCAAATGCATTCAATAAGCCTAACACGTCCCACCCAATCAAGAGCTCCAAATTCTCCAATTCTGTTAATTAGGTCTCTTAGGCACATCAAACCCTGCAAATAGAAACACACAAAAGCCTAGTTTTAACAGACAATAAATCTTATCAAGACTTCATAAAACATAGTCAAATCATAGGATAAATGTGAACAGAGTTTTCAACACTACTGCATGAGAAAGGGAATGTCATAAAAGAAATAAGGGACAAGGCTTGCAATAAGAAAGAGAAAGCAACATCAAATCCAATGTAAATGGCCAATTAGACATCATAATTAACATTTATTTTTATACATGAGAAACAATTGCAGGACTAATGACGCCAAATCCCCCAGTATCTTAAGGATTTTGGTGCCTTATAATGATGCCAAATTGTGGTACTGGTACTTTTCACTTAAATTTTGTTGACACTATAATGATGTTATGATGCTAATAATAATCCGATGGTGGAACCATATTGGCCAACATTTCTCATCCAAAAATTATTGATCCTAAATTCTGATACAAATATGCTTCGCGTGGGCGTATATTTTACCATAGAAAAGAATTATGTTCAGCTTCTCATCACACAAACAAACTCCTTCCCATTGAATCAAGTAGAGCATTTTTGAGCCTTGCCATATTTGCAGAACAATTGTCCCATTTGGGACAAAATTCATTAGATCACCTACAATATTGCGCTTCACAATACAACTTCTTATGGTTTTAATTAGCTCATCCTTAAGGTTTAATACTTTCCAAAATGGATATGTTTTCCTAGTACTACATATTTAAACTTTAATTTTGGTTAGTTCTGGCCAACAAAACTAACCAACATTGAGAAACTAATTCCATTCACAAGGCCATACAAGTTTATTAGATCACAGAATAAAAATACTAGCAAAAGGATCCATTTTGTCAAACAAAAAGGACCTCTAAGACTAAATTTAAGCTATATGTAGTGAAAGCACCAAATCTACTGAAACTCTTAGTGGTTTTTACTTTCGAGGGAAAGATGATATTCATGTCGCTCTATAGTCCTACACTTTGAAATTCTAGATTTGGTATTCCAACCAATCCCCTCTTCAACACAGTCTCCACTAACATTAAAATCTGAAAAATTGCACACAAGACCAGCATATGCCATAAATGAATCAATAGTGAAACTTTAAAAACTCAACCCAGAACTTCCTTTAAAATACAAAATGAAATGATAGGAAAGTGGGAGAAATAGAGAATTTAAACTCCATAGCATAAAAGACTACTGAAATAAACATATTCTATGTACTGTGTAATACCGATTCAGATTCTTGCTTTATCAAAGCCAAGTCAACATGCTTTTCAGGTGTATCAAAGGATAATAGGGTGCTTAACAATTGATTGGCAACCACTAGTATGTTGACACAGTCAAACTTGACATTAACTTGCATCTCAAACATGTCATTTGCGATTTTGACCTGCAAAGAAAGAAGGTCTATAACTTGAGCATAAAAGAGATATAAAACATCTATGATATTTATATAGTCATTACCAAGTCCAAAATCTTTGCAGGAACGGATCTGTGCAAATGTTGACAAAGATGCAAAAGAATAGTCTCGACTATCTGCCAATATGAATTTTAAATCCAAGATAATAGAACTGTTACTGCATGAATTCCAAGAAAACAGGCAAGTCAGACTAATTATGTAACATACCTTTGTGTCACATTCTTTTCCCATAAGTTCAAACAAGATATCCCACGTAACAGAATCCAAAACTAAGAAGAAACTTGAAATTAGTGAAATCATCCCCATCTTCCACCTTGATGTAGAAAATGGTACACCACTGGTCATTTTGCCACCTATTGTTACGATGTCTACATCCGTATCATCCTTGTTCACATCCAGTTCCTCGTCTACAATTCTATTACTGCTTCTATCTAGTGAGCCAGATACTAGCAACGTAGCCTTATTATTTGTTGAGTTAAAAGCCAATGGCTCAAAATCAAGATTTTTTGCACCTTCAGAAAATTGTTGATACAGCTTAACCAATGACCTTAAGAGCCTTTCTATGGATTGATTTACAGCGTGATGATGAAAAACTTCATGACTAGTTTCCTCTTCCCTCTTGACAAAGAGAGCACTTCCAAGAAAGCTCCTCATTGAAGCTAAAAGCAAGGTCCTCTCACAATAGTCAGAGCTAAAGCCTAAACAACCAAGAGCTTGAAAGTCATAGTTGTTTTCTTGAATACGCTTAGTAATATGATCCAGAGATTGTATCAAGTAGTCACCCATTTTACTGGAGAATGATGAAGTCTCTTCTCGTTTTCTGCAGGACAGAAATGCATTAATCCTGTGTGCATTAAGGAGAAATAAATGCTAATGGTGCTCCATTTATGTGAAATTATAAATATGTATATTTGAGCATAAACATTGATGTACAACACTAATCTGGTTACAGCCACAAGTTTTATCTGGCATCAGTTACATTCAAGATTAAAAGTTATTCCTCATAACTTGCATAAAATGTATTGAACAGCCTACCTGAAAACTAGCCTTTACTAATCATGCAATCAGAATAGACAAACAACTAAAGATATACACATTGAACTTGGAAAACAAGCATGGTAGAGGTATGGAGTTAGGGGAACTTGAAAAGCATAAATAAGAGAATATAGATACAACACAGTAGCAGGACAAGGATTGTAAGTAACCATGAGGAATTGTCATTTTAAAATGTAAAACATTTACAGCTTAAAGTGATCACTAGCCCATCTAAAACTATACAACAATATGTGTCCAACATCCAACCCATTACACACATCTAACAAGGAATGTGTTAGGAACCAAAATCCTAACAAGTAGTAATCCAGCAAACAATCACAAAACCAGAGACTCAAACAAAGAAAAAGCAAGAAAAACAGAGAAGAATAGAAGAAGAAAAGAAACACAATGTATTCGATATAGTAATCGGCTAAACTTCGAGGGTTAGCCAACCTCCGCAATACAAATCCTCACTATACTCAATTCTCCGATATCCTTCTATCTGACCCCTACTACCCCTTTTATTCCCACTTCTCTAACTAACTAACAAACTCAGCATCGTATTCCTACTTACACCCCTACATACTCCCCAATTTACTGATTTGCCCACCCCTTCTCTTCCTACGATACTGCTGGTGGTATCGGGTGGTATTGGGTCTCAACAGAAATACAGGCACACAATTTCAATTTGCAAACAAATCTTACCCCTTACATTTGTAAACAAAATCTTAACCTGATAGGTGAATTGTACAAAACAAAAAAGGTGAACTAAAATTAAAAACCTAACGAGCCAAAGCAAGTATACAAAAGATGTACCTTCCAGATGTAAACAATTAATTTTAACTAAAATCAGGCTTTAGGAACCATAAAGTAGGCAGTTTACATGAGCTGTATAAGAGTAGCAAAATTGTAGACATCATCTTACCCACCGCTTGCTTAGGAGATGTTAAAATAATAAGGAATGTAACGACCATACGCTTATGCAACCACAAAGGAAATCTCATTCCTTCATAAAAAATCATGACTTCACTCATTAATCATAACAACAAAACACTAGTTATAGTCAACAATTGAGGAGGACAACGATCCTTCAAGCCCTTAAATGCGAACTGTAAGTGGAAGATTGATGTCGTAACTTTTAATAGAAGCTTGAGTAAGAAGATATACACCTAGATAGAAAGCTCTCACCTTTGACTTGATGGTTGTGAGAGGAGAAGATAATCAACTCTGGAAGATTATGTGCTCCCAACCCTAATTGGGAATGAAAGGCCTAATTGGGAATGAATTGAAGTCTCGATATGCAGATATGGGGGGAGGGGGGGTGTTTGATTCTTTTACCCCTTTTGCAAAACATCAACGAATCAAACGAAGCCATGATTTCTTCCTATTTTGTTGTTCATTCTGATTCGAAGCTCATCGTTTATCCTTGCATGCTATGGTTCTATTTTTTTTCTTTTAATTGTCTCTTAGCCTTTGTTTAGATCCTTATTTGAACAAGGGAAAGAAAAGAAAAGATTGAGGGGAAAAGAGGAGAAAAGAATAGAAGAGAAATTAGATTTCCTTTCCCTTGTTTGTTTTCCTAATTTATCAAAGGAGGGAATTGAAACTTATAGATCTTTATGTCCTGATTATAGAACTTGTTTATCTTTTGTTAAATAAAGATACAATTGTAATTTACTTATCTTGTCTTGCTTTGTCTTGAATTTCCCCTCATTTCCAACCAATTTGGTGGGAAATATATTTAGTTTAAATTTCTCTCCTATTCTTCTCTATTCTCTCCCTTTCTCTTGCTTATTTTTGTCCAAACAGTAGAAAGGAAGGGAAATTGTATTTCCCCTCTTTTCTTTTCTCTTGCTTTCCTTCCATCCAAACAAAGGCTAATGGAAATTGCTAAATGTAGATTGAAAGTAAAAACGTGATATGATGATTGGCTTGCCAATTTCGTCACTTGATTTTGCAGTAGAAAATTTACATTACTTCTAAAATGTTTCAACAAAACCTTTACAAGGGTTGTAAGTAACTAGTCTGTTGGTTGTGACATAGGACACATTCCATAGGAAAAAAACAAATCAGTTGCGTTCAGGACCTCGTTGATGATAACTTACCTTTTCCTCTTAATGTTACTGCCTGCTGCATGGGGTTTATTTACCGCAGGTTAACGATTTTTCGTGCCTGTCCCGTCCTTGAGTGCTTATGATAGTATATGGGTACAAGTCCGATTTTAATTTGAAACCACTTGCGACCAATTTGATTCAATAGGCAAGGGCATAATTATAACATCGTCTCAACGTCGAGGTTACTGTATCCTTGCAAGATCATCAAATATGAAGGACTGTAACATTTCTTTCTTTGATCTCAGCTGTCAGCGGGATGGGATTCATTGCTCGAGACATAACATTTGAGAACACAGCAGGACCACAAAAACAACAAGCAGTTGCTCTCCGATGTGATTCTGATCTGTCAGTCTTCTTCCGCTGTGAGTTCAGAGGCTACCAAGACACACTATACACTCACACAATGCGCCAATTCTACCGAGAATGTCGCATCAGTGGAACTATAGACTTCATTTTTGGTGATGCAGCTGCGGTCTTCCAAAACTGCCAGATTCTAGCCAGGAGAGGCCTACCAAACCAAAAGAACACTATAACAGCACAAGGTCGAAAGGACCCTTATCAATCGACAGGGTATTCCATTCAATTCTGCAACATCACAGCAGATACAGACCTCTTTCCTTATGTGAAATCCACCTATACTTATCTGGGTAGACCCTGGAAGAACTATTCAAGAACCGTTTTCCTGCAAAACTACATGAGTGATGCCATAAGACCAGAGGGATGGCTTGAATGGAATGGAAATACATATTTGGATACTCTGTACTATGCTGAGTACTCGAATTATGGTCCAGGAGCCGGGTTAGCTAATAGGGTTAAGTGGCCTGGTTATCATATACTGAACAGTACTGCTCAGGCTAATAATTTCACAGTGTCTCAGTTCATTGAAGGAAACTTGTGGCTGCCACCAACAGGTGTAAGGTACACCTCAGGCTTGGAGGTGTAGAAAGAAAACCTGCCTTTTTTTAATGCTAAAACTCTTTATAGTAATTTTAAGAAAAAAGAAAAGTTTGATTAGTTGTCTAACTAACAGATATTCTCTGTTTTGATTATAATAATATTATTATTACTCATTATATCTTATATATATATATATATATCAGATTTAATAGAATATGACTGAAACATTATATTCTTAACAGAAAATTTCAAGTCCAGATTGAATTCCTAGTTTCTAGCTCTTTAGTCCCTTAAACATGCACCAAATGGTACATTAAACCAAAAAATCTATAGAAGATCCATCATAATTTCGTTAGCTTGTCTGTGATAGAGTCTTCGAGTTTTAATGCTAATTCAATTGATGAAATGGAGTTAAATACCCCAAAGGTGATTAGTTTAAATATGTTGTAAAAGAGTAGAAAGGAAGATGATTTTGCAATTCCATACCAGTAAATTTCCCATAAATTTTCTTTTATGTTAGCAGTCACTTCATTCTCATTAGGCTCCAAAGAAAGCATATAATGTTCATCTCTATTTGACGACAAGTAATGCTGCCATAATAGTGAAACTTTGCCTTTTTAGAGATTAAGAATATGTGTATTTGGACATAAAATTTTTAATAGGATATAATATAATGAAATGATTTATAATAAAATATAAATAAATATAATAAAAAAATTATTATTTGAGAATGATATAAGAGCTCGTAATATAATGTTGTGAAATATTATTTGAACGAAAAATTTATAATATAATATAGCGTAAAATTTTTATTATTTTACATTTTATCTTAACTTTTTCAGATCGGAAATTTTTATTTTTACTGTTTATTATAGAATGAAATGTAATATAAATTTTATCATATTCTATTTTATTATAAATTCTTCTTTTTTAATAATATTTTATTTTATTTTATTTCGTTAACAAAATATAACCTAAGATTATCACTGTAGAATCTAACCTGTAGTCTAATTGGTTTTGTAATACCAACGTGGCAGTGGAAGACTCATGGCAACCAAGCTGGTCTATCGGTTAGGTTAAGACGATCAAGAACACTGGTTTTAGCATGTGAGCGCTTGTCATTTTCATTTGGGTCAAAAAACTTAGCTTAGATTGTGAAAGTGAAACATTACAAAGTTGCAATGTCGGTAGGTAAAATGAATTGAGGGAAAAGCATGATAGGTGTCTACTCATTTGGAGCTGTAGCTGTACCCTTTAGTAATGAGTCGATGAAGAAAAGTACAGGCTCCGTTGGGAATAGGAATATGGCAGCTTCCACCTAACTACAAGCCCGAATACCTCTGCTTTTTCTGTAGATTCCTAAAATTTACACCCACCGACCCATTGTATCATCGAGGCCCTTGATGTTCACGAAATCTTCTGTAGCTTGCTTTTTTCTCAGAAAAATAAAAAAGATTTATAACAGCACCTTCTTCTGTCGGAATCATAAAGAAAGAGCCAAGTAGGAACTAAAAGACAAGACAATGAATTTGGAATTGCTCAGTTTAACACGTTGGTTGTCTACTGAAGCCTCGTCCATTTCCCATGTCAAGAGTAAAAGTTGACAATACAATGAATGTGGAATTGCTCAGTTTAACACGTTGGTTGTCTGCTGATGCCTCGTCCATTTCCCATGTCAAGAATAAAAGTTACGAGAAAACTAGGATCGGCGTAAATGGTGCAAACTCTTCATTTAAAGCTCTCCTTTAAGGGATGTTTTGAATTCAAGTAACGCAAAAGAGAGGAAATAGGAAATTTTTCTTGTTGATGATCCTCTGATCTCCTAAGTAAAGCTCTGTAATCGGATCAATTACGAAAGCTTCACTTTCAGCAACAATGTAAGAGTTGAAATTATTATAAAACTCGAGAATTACTGAAAACCTGATAATAAATAAGGCCAATGATCAATCAGCAGTTGACCAATTAATTATGTGACGATTCCATATGCGCAGAAGTATAGGTTACGTAAGAACTTGAGGGATCTTAAAGTTTCAGATTTACCTTCTCTAAAACTCTTGGGTAGGATTTTAAGGGCTTAAAATTAATCTGGCTAAAATAAGATATCTAATATAATCATTAAAAAAAAGTTAAGAAGGCAAATTACTCCTTTGTCTACTGCACTATTTAGAGATCAAAAAATCCTGTTAAAGTTACGTTTGGTTAGAAATTTATTAATAAAATAAAATATTATCTTACTGTTGATAGAAAATTTATATTTCTTTTTTGATCTACTGAAGCCTCGTCCATTTCCCATGTCAAGAATAAAAGTTGACAATACAATGAATGCGGAATTGCTCAGTTTAACAAGTTGGTTGTCTACTGAAGCCTCGTCCTTTTCCCATGTCAAGAACAAAAGTTAGGAGAAAGTTAGGATCGGCTTAAATGGTGTCTAACTCTTCATTTAAGGCTTTCCCTCGCAGGAGTTCTTGAATTCAACTTACGCAAAGTAAGGGAAAAAGAAAATTTTCTTTATTGATGATCCTCTAATCTTTTAGGTAGAACTCCTTGATCGGATTAATTACGAAAATCTCACTTTCAGCAGCAGTGTAAGAGTTGAAGCTATTAAAAAACTTGAGGGTTGCTGGAAACTTAATACTGAGCAGGGTTAATGATCAATCAACAATTATCAATTAAGTATGTGACGATTCCTTGCGCGCAAAAATATACAGGTTAGATAAGAACCTGAGAGATTTTGGAGTTCCAGATTTACCTCCTCTAAGATTCTTGGGATGGGAGTCTTAGAGGATTATGATTAATTCGGCTAAAATAGGATACCTAATGTAATCAATAAAAAAAAAGTTAGGAAGGCATATTACTCCTTTGTTTACTGCACTATTTAGAGTTCGAAATATCCTATTAAAGTTACGTTTGGTTATAAATTTATTAATAAAATAATAACATATATTATTATCTTATTATTTGATAGAAAATTTATAATAAAATAAAATGTGATGTGATAAAAGAGTAACGTTTTATATTACTTTTCATTTTGCTTTAAACAGTAAAAATAAAAAATTTATAATTTGAAAGGTTTACGAAGAAATGTATTATAAAATTTTCTTTTAAATAATATTATATTATATTATAAAATATTATATTATGAATCTTTTTATTTCTCTGGAACAATAATTTTTAATATCATATTCATTTATATTTCAATCATAATATAAATTATTCCATTATAATCTGGTGTTAAAAAAACTACATCCTACCAAACATTCAGATATAGTATATTAAAGACAAATCAAAACTTAGCCTTTCTGCAACTCCTAACGGATTTTTCATGTGTCAAACTCATTCTTTTCACACTCTTCCTTTCTCCATTTTTCTTTGCGTCTACATGTTCTACAACTTCTATACATTCCCATCTCTCTTCCTTTAGAGCTATGTGCGGTAGCACTCCGTACCCAGATGCTTGTTTTGTTAGTTTATGCCATTATTTTGGCCGTAAATATTTGTATGACATTATTATTAATTAAAAAAAGATATTTTTATCTTTAGGTATTTGTTAATTATTTAATTATTATTCGTAAAGATAAAATCCTTGAAATAATTACTGTGTAATTGAAATTATGACGAGATCATAATTATGAGATTCAATTTACACTTATGTATTATTCCTAAATATTCTTAATTGTAGTTTCATCAAAACTAGATATTGTTGAAATGGTAAAATTAGCACACATTATGTTTCTTTCTTATGAAGAAAGTAATTGATCTCATTAATTAAAGTATAGAGATACTT
>JANZLH020000115.1:4212182-4226211 GCA_026770325.2 Erythroxylum fimbriatum
AGCAAATTTCAAGGAAAACCCAATGTCTTTCATTTCATCAAATGCTCATAGATTCCTTTATACTTTTCATTTATTTCCTAGAAATCATACCATATTTCCTCATTTTATATCATTTTATATTTTCTAATTTCCAAAAAAAGTTTGGGGTCCAACATCTACTCCCTCCTGATGTTGTTGTGGAGCTGACTAATGTGCTAAACAGCCTCAACGGCACCAAAGAGTCTATCAAAGGTGCCAAGACTTAGTTCATGCAGAGATCCCCTTTTGCACCATCTCTAGCTGAGGGATTAAGGGATAGGATATTTGCTCTTGATGATTCGGAGAGACAGCTACATATCATTTATCTTGCAAATGACATTCTTTTTGATAGGTGTGTTTTAAATGTTTTGGCATACATAAAACCTCATCGATTCTTATTGGTTGGTTAAATTCAAATATCCACTTTAATGTTTTGTCTCTAATAATTTATTAGGTTGACCATTTCCCTTAGATTTCCTGGTTCAAAGTGTTGATTCCTTCCTCACAATTTTTTTGTCATTCTATCCACTTTTGCCTTATTTTGAGTAGAAGTGTTATCATCACCATGTTTCTTAACATGATACATTCAACCTCGTTGGTACTTCCCATTTTGTTGTTGAGAACTTCGATGTATCTTGTGCTGTCCTGCCAATTGGTAGGGCTGCTTCTGAACTTGCATGATAGACAAATATTGATCTAGAATTATTGACAAGATGCAGGAAGAGGCAAAATCGTTAAAAACATATGTTGTGCTTGCTTTATTTTAATAGTAATTATTTGTCTCTGCCCACATTTTGATCATAAAGACGATGAGAACAGCTTTTCTGGCCATAAAATGACAAGTGCCCCTGATTGGCCTTTTTTAGTGTAATTTTTTGGTGTTTCTTGTCTTAATTCTATGCCTAACTACTCTGTATAAACTCGTGCAGTCTGCAAAGGAGAATTAACCCCCATGACATTGACAATGAGGCCCTTGCATTTAAGCCAGTGTTGGGGTCCATGCTTGCGAGGGTTTACCACAATCCTCAGAATAAAGATGAAAATCAATCGCGTTTGCAGAAAATTCTTCAGTTCTGGGCTTCTAAGGAGGTTTATGATCAAGAAACTATTTATTCACTAGAGGGTGAGATGCTTGGTGGACCATCAACAAATACTTTTTCGAGTCAGTCACAAGAATTAGCTACTTCATCAGATTCCATGGCTGCAGGTTGTTGCTTGTACTGTTTCTTTTTTTAAAAAATATGTTGGCCATCAGTTTCTGCTTTTTCTGTTGCATATGGGGTGGTTGTAGTAAGGGCGACAAGTGTGTGTAGATTAAACTTGGGGTGTTGCCTATGGATAATTTTCCTGTGAATTGAAATCTTATTCTGTATGTTTAAACTCATAGTTTGAAACGCTTTTTTCTTCCTTTATCTGCAGGCTATCCACAGCAAATAGCTAAACTGAATACTGCACAATGGCAGTCTGACAGGCAACCTGATCAAGAGCATCCTGATAGACAAGCATCTCCAGCCATGGTACCATCCTTAGGAAACCAGCAATATATTCAAACTTCAGTCCCTCCTGGAGCATTTCCAAGTTCTGTGACTATAAGCTCTTCTGTTCAACCATCAAGTCAACAAGCTCCAATTCTTCCACTACAAACACCGCCTACGGGCACTGGTGACAAATTGCCTGCATATCCTTTATTCCCACCTGGGCTTATACCTGGAATGGTTAAAAAGATGCAGATTGGAAGTGGTGTCCCTTATTCACCTCTGAGCCCTTTGGACATTCCAACATTCATACCTCCATCTGATGTGTCTCCATCAGAAGTCCTAGAAAGAGTGTCTAAATTTTTCAAGGAGATTGGAGAGGTAAACCCATCTGAGGGACCTATGACATCTCATTCAAAAGATGAAGATGAAGATGAAGAATATGAGAGAGAGCCTCTCACTCGTAAGGGAGGGGCTTGCATTCCTCCACCCCCTAATTTACAGCTAGAGCCGGAGACTGGGGCACATGTTGATGCAAGTGTGGATCGGAAAAGTGGTTCAGCAAGATTGGGACTTGGAGCAACTGCTGATCCTAATGAGGCAAATCAGTATGATGATGTTTATGCATCATATCGGAAACAACGAAGCACCAGCTATCACTCATCCATGAGTGCAAGAGCAGCTACGAGGTAGCAACTCCTCGTTTGTCTCAGGTACCTGTAAAACAAAGAATAACAAGGCAGATGTTCCCTGTTCCATCAAAGTCTTGCAGAAATGTTAATGGTACATAGGACTAGAAATCAGATTTGTTTTACTAATTGAAACTTTTGAGGACAATGTGATTGCAACCCACGAAGGTCACATGTGTTTGATGTGATTTGATCATTTTGGCAGAAGTGGGGAGTTTGGAGATTAATGTTATGATTTTGGAGGTATTAATTAAGATATCATACCGAATAACTTTGATTAACTGAGAACTTGAATCAGCCATTGGGTTGCGTGGAATAAGCACGCTGTCAAGATTTATGTGTCACTCGTATGGTTGTTTTTTTGTTTGTTTGTGTGTTTAATTTTGATTTCTGTACAATCAAGCAATCGAATGGTCAACTTTCGAATGACTTGCGACTAATTATGTGTGTTTGAAAGCTAATTAATGTGGTGATATATACATGGGTATGTAAGTTTTATAGGTAACTTGTTTTCATCATTCATATATGCAACTTGATAGTTGTATTGTATGTGCTTCAAAGCTAATTATTGTTAAACGTTGATATGTGAGCTTTGGATCACTTGCTGCTAATCATGTCTTTTCTGATTAATGTTAGATAAATGTTGACAAGTCATAAGTATCTAAAAATATAGGTGGTATATTATTTCATTCATTGTTCAAAAGGCAAGTGATAGATTATCAAAGCCCTAATTTTTTTCTATTAAATTAAATGTCAAAAATTATAATATCCAATCAAATCGTAATATCATAATTGCTAATTAAATTAGAGAGAGATACTTACGGCTTGTTTGGTTCACGGAATGGAATAGACAAGGAATAGAATAGTTATTCTTTGGAATAGAAAAGATGGGGAATATAATAGAATGGGTATTATTTTGTTTGGTTCAAGGAATGAAATAAATAAAGAATTTGTATTCTATTGTTTGGTTTGAAAATATAAGCTTGGAATAGGAAATGAAAAACTAACAAAAGACCAAATTATTGTTATTATTATTATTATTATTATTATTATTATTAACTTTATTATTCTTATTCTTATTAATTATTATTATTATAAATGTTCTACTTATTATTATTATTATTATTAATTTTATCAATTAATTTTATTCTTATTTTTATTATTAAATTCATTATTATTAATTTTCTTCTTCTTCTTTTATTATTATTAATTTTATTATGATGATGATTATTATTATACAACAATATTTATTATTATTATTATTATTATTATTATTATTATTATTATTATTATTATTATTATTATTAATTCATTATTATTATTAATTTTCTTCTTCTTCTATTATTATTATAATAAGAAACTAATTATCTTGTTATTATTATTATACGAAATTAATTATCTTATTATTATTATTATTACTATTATTTATTATTAATATTAATTATTCTTATCATTATTAATTATTGTTATAAATTTTCTACTTATTGTTATTCTTATAATTATTAATTATTATTGTAAATTTTCTAATTATTCTTATTCTTATTATTATTAATTTTATCAATTATTGTTATTCTTTTTATTATTAAATTCATTATTATTATTATTATTATTATTGTTATTATTATACGAAATTAATTTTCTTCTTCTTATTATTATTAAATTATATTTTTAGTATTAATTTTACTTTCCAAATTTTACAGTAGTTAATTTTTTGGTATGACTCTTGTCAGCATTCATTGTATAGTCACAAGTGCAATATAAAGTAACAATGGAATGATATTGAACCAAAATATAACATATGGTTTTAAATTACCATAAAGTAAGTTAGTTGAAAAAAAAAGTTTCAACCCTATTGTAGATAACTAGACAAAATAGCTTGTACATCAATATAATCTTCTGTATGTGGCAAGAAACCTCCTCACCCACCTAAGTCTTCGAGAAGACACCAGAGTGAAATTAGTTTCCAATTTTATCATGCTTCTGTCCTGATCACAAGAAATTGTCAAGATCAACTCTGACAATAAATAAAGTAGGATAAAGAAAGAAAGAAAGAAAGAAAGAAAAGGCACTCACCAAGGAACACCAACACCAGTTAAACTGCTTTGATCTAGTTCCTTACGTAGCACATCTAACAGTTGCTCTACCAAAGAACTTCCATCAGCAGCCCCTCTTGTCAGATTTAGCTGCAGTTTGCATAAAATATAAGTAGATCCTGGGGAAAAAAAAGGACACATTTGAAAGAATGAAGCATTGAAAAAAATGTTGTAATTTAGAATGCCAATCAACCTTAAGCCCACGGTCACGAGTAGTGAGCCACCAACAAAATAAAAATTGCCACACAACATTATGGATCTCCAAGGATAAATAACCCAAATTTGGACCATCCTTCAACAAGTATGTATTAACACACTCAATAAGCTTTCGTGATATTTTTCCTTCATCCCTGTACATGTTATAATAAGGGACACAGCCTCGTTGATATTATGGTCAGTAAATAAGGGAACAAATAATGTTAACACCTAAAGGGTAAAAAGAAGAAAATAGAATATCATGAATCATTCTTGTACCTTGTAAAAGAAAAAATCTGAACAAAACCCTTAACAATGCCCTTCCTAACATCATCTGGGAAATCCCTAGGAGGATGTTCCAAAAGTGCATGGAGTGTTAAGATACAGCGGAAGGCCTCCTCCTTTTGGTTACAACGACTACTACTTTTCCCACCCAAACTTGTTTCTACCCTTTCTATGTACAAAAGCACCAAACCTTTGCCAAAATAGGTTTACATAAGATGAAGATCAGTAAGTTTCATATGCATATCTCAGCAATCACAAAGAACAATGTATTGATTGTAATCTGTCAAAAGCCACTCACCAGAATAAATGCGGTTCTTCAGGTGAAATTGATAACCTCTTACTGTCAACAGATGTCGAAGTATGATCCCATATTCGGGCTGAAAGCTTGGGACATTACATAAAACATCCCATATGTGGCTAAAGAGTGACTTAACAACAGGTAGTAAAGCCAATGTCTTGCCTGCCAAAGGACAATTACACCCCAAACAAGTAATATTAGAATCACGACTCTCACTGTTAGTAAGCAGTTGGCTCTGCATCTTATGTTATGAAATGCATTTTTCGACAACCACCCTTCACAACTAATGCTAGAAAACAAAATCATGTTGTTAAGAAGCCAACCCGCAAATTTGGCATCTTCTGAACGTTGAACAGCCACACGCAGCGTCTTTGCAAAAGTTATTTTTGGCACTCGCTTTTTGCTCCCAGCTATCTCCAAGGATACACATTGTATGAGCAATTTAATCAAAAATGGCCATGTTTCAGCTGCGTAATCAATTCAAACATTTCAATTTCACTAAAGAGATAATTGAATCACATAACCATAACAGAAACTCAATCACATCTTCCTCAGACCAATATTTTCTCTTACTATGGGGAATATCGTCCGGATTGAGCTTTGAAGTATTTTCTCCAAGATATTTGCAGAATCTTAAGGATCTTTCTCCTTCTAACCAAGTGTTCAACAACTTTATCCCCTCCTACACATTCAAAACAACAATTAAATTTTCAGTCTTATAATGCAACCCTAAGTGGGACAAAATGAAAATGAAATGAATCAAACAAGAGCATCGTCTAAATAACCAGAAACAATGTCTCCCTCTCACTTTAACTTTACAGTGTCAAAACTTCTAAAAGAACATTAGCATGGCGTCAGTTTCTTTCAATTTTTACACAGGAAAGAAACAGGAACTAATAAAAGAGTATGAGAGAGAACGAAAGAAACAAACAAATCGAAAATGAAACTGAAATATGTACTTGTAGTAGATGGCAGTTAAGACTGTTAGTATGTCAGTTGGAGGGTGTTATGAATAACTATAAATAACAGTCCCCCCACAGCTATTGTATGTTTTTTGGCAATTAATGAGAATCCTACTGCATTTTCCCTTTCACTCTACTCTCCCAAATTCTCTCGATTCCTCTCTGTTCTTCTATTCCCATCTCATTCTCTCTGTTTCCCTCACTTTCTCTCTTTTCTCTCCTCTTCCCTCTTTCTTTTCCCTCTTTTTCCTTTCATTTACCATTTTCCATAACACCGATCATCTAAATAATCTTAGTTGAAGTAAATGAACCCGAAACCATCACCTGATAATCCAGAAGCAAGGTTTCATTCTCACTTTCCTGAACGACAGTCCTATGGCATCATTTCCTTTCAATATTTTTCTCGGGAAACAAACAGGACCTAGTAAAGACTATAGAGAGAGACAGAAACAAACAAAACGAAAATGAAACCGAATGCAACAAGAGCGATCATCAAACTAATCTTGGTCAAAGTAAACGAGCGGAGATCGTCATCCGATTATCCAAAAATCAAAGTGTTACTCTCACTTTCACAGCACAGTTTAAAACTTTAAAACTACAGTCTGGTGTCATTTCTCGGGAGATGAAAAAGAGAGAGTAAAGTTACTTCACGAGGCCTGGCTTTATCGGAGGAGAGCTTGGAGACGATCTCTTGAACGTCTCTGGAAGTCACCATAGCCGGATAGCGGAGAGTTCGCCAGAGTCCAATAGGCGGGAAAAAGGAAGAAAGTGAGAACAAGACGAAAAGTGTCCGTTTGTCTCTGTTTGTGTTTTGGCGAAAGCGCTTTTACAGCATCATACATGTAAATAGTAGCTTTTAAGGTGAGCTCAATAAGCCAATGCGTGCTTTCTGGAAGTGGACACTAGTGAGAATCCACGACGACTAATGTAAAAACGAGGAAATTTGAGGACGACCTCTGCAACTCTCTAGTGATGCCGCTTGATCTTTGCAAAATTATTAAAATAAGGGATTCCCTTAGAGGCCTCTCTGTTTGAAATAGCCCCAACTTGACGTGGGGCTTCGACCCCATTCGTGCTTTGTCCACAGAGGTATTGGGCCCTTTTAGCAATCCCAGAGGCCTAAAGACCAAACAAGCCATCGATTATCGGTCTTGGAAGTGATTAGGCAACAGCTCCTGCAAATTTCGGTTATCTTGTATTGGGTTCAAATCCATCCAAATATGGGCAAGTTGTTCCAAATCCTCGCAAAAACTTAAGAAATTTCGAGATAGAATGCATAATATAATCCTTTCTTTTGTTGATCAAAAATGTGATTTAGATAACAATGATATCTTTAAATAGGCACGCTTACTTTTGCTTGCTGATTCAGATTGGTTTAACCTAGAAAAAGATGTCAGAAAATTAACTTGTTATTTGGAATCCGAATCATAAAATAGGTTGATAGAGAATGGAAAGTCAAACTTTTCTCCGATTAGAGCTTTGATGTATTTATCTAAATATTGGAATTGCAATTTTGTTTATATGCATCTAAGCAATGTACGAAGATGTGGGATATAATCCCGGGTTTGTTACTTCTCTCTAGAAAACGTCGACCATCTATGGAATAAGATCCCGAACATGTCACTTCCTTTGTACGCGAATGATTCATTTGCCAACAAGTGCTTTCAACAAAGTAATCAAACTTTAGATTTTTTAACACCCAAAATCATGAGATTTGACTTCATAATTTTCTCTTGTGGTCGGCAAGTGATGGCCATCGGCTTTTAGTGGCCATCATTTGTCATATAAGACTAGATAATATTTTAAAAAATATAGTTTCCACTTTTATTGTTTTAGGAATATTTAATAGTTAAAATTATACTTGGTATGGAAAATAATAAATATATCAAATAATCCAGAGAATATGCAATTCTTTTTTGTTGGCGGTAAGGTTCATTCGCATTAGGTTTGGACTCCTAGTATTCTACGAGAAGTTGCAAATATTTTAGTAGTTGTCGAGATTCCTAATCATTAATGTAATTAGTTTATTAGTTGGGTTATTCTCACGTGTTTTTCACGTGCAGTTCATTTATTTGTCTATATATGCTTTGTACTTTACTTTTCAGAGAATCAATAAGAAATCTTCTTTTCTTGATAAAAGTCTCAGACTGTGATACAAACCACGGCCACAAATGACGCTTTTCCAGAGTTCAGACTCCATAACAAAAACAAACATAAGGTAGGAGCTTTTCGTACACAAAGCTGAAGAGTGGGGCTGGGTCACTGCATTATTCAAGTAAAACTTGTTATTAAACATTTTCACACGTAAACATCTGAGGTTGTAAAAGGGACACTGTAGGCAAGACGAGAGAAGAAAACTGATTTAGCAACTAAAAGATTGGTTGCCTTTGTCAATTTCGTCATGCTCTTGAAAGACAAACCACCGAGTTTTTGATACCGGACAAATTGGCATCAAGGAGACAAGGACACGTTGATACCGTGTCTTAGATATGAGCACGGTGCAGGCTGAACTGAATGGTCCCTTGTTGCCCACTTGATCTTTCTTTTGTTTTTATTATCTTCTCGGGGGTAGACACGAGACGCAATCGATCCATCTCATTATTGGAATTTCGTTATTTTTATTTATTTATTAAACCCAAAAGTAATTAGTGTTAAGTTAGTGTCTGTGGTTGTTATCTCCTTTTTGGTAGATTAGTATAGATAACATCTCATTGTAACTATTTGTACATCAATCAAAAATTCCACAATAAAATTTTTCTCCCAAGATTTTATCACGGTATCAAAGCAAGTTTTCTACTGAAGCCTCTCGCGCCATCGTGTCGCTGCAAAGCCACGTTCCTGTGGTGACTGACTTTGTCTCGGACAGATTTAGGGAGACAAAGTGTTCTTTGCACTGAATTTCGAGGAACTGAGTCTGTTTTTGGGCAGACTGAAAGGGACAAGTAGTGTTGTTTTCTACGTGGATCGATTGTTCACACATTACAAGAAAATTAGCGACGAAAATTATCGACGAAAAAAATCGTTGCAAATTATTGACAGAAATCAATTTTCGTCGGTAACAAAGTCTGAAAAAAATTTTAGTGACAGTAGTAATATCCGTTGGTAAATATGAAGGGAAATTATCTCGAAAAAATTTCCGACGGATTTTAACGATAGTATAAAATGCCCGTCGGTAAAGAAAATGAGAATTGTTGGCGGAATAAAGAAGTTTTGAATTTACTGACGAAAAAATTTCTGTCAGTAAATTTTTAAAGTAAACGTCGTCGTCTACTTGGACTTTAGTTTTTTAAATAAAACGAAAACGATGTCATTTGATGTTAACTTACCCGAAAGCCTCCTTCCCCCTGCGTCGTCTTCTTTGTTGTTCCTCTCTCCCCTACGTTTTTGCGAACTCTTTTGCTCGTCGGCGTTTGTCTTCTCCGGCCAATGTCATTGTGTCCTTCGACGTAGGTATTCTTGCAACCTTTCATCTTTATTATTTCAACATATGTTGGATGTATTTGGGTATTTAATAACATTCGTTTATTTAGGTATTCTGTGATTGGAAAACGAATTTAATGTATAAATGTTAGTGATAAAAGGGACAAGACGTGATTTTGGTTGTGATGTTGAGATGAATTTCTGATACATATAAGGTGTTTAATGAAATGTCTATTATGTTGATGTTTATTGTATGAGAGTGTTCTACGTAATTTAAATTGATAGAAATATATTCCTTTAATTGATGGGAGTGTTATAACTTTGATACAAGTCTCTATAATGAAAAAAAATGAATCATTCCTACATTGAAAAAATGAATCATTCCTACATTGAAAAATGAATCTTCATCTTAATGATTCCTAAATTTCTTGATATTGTGTTAAATCTATTTTAATCTCTTTCACAACTCTCCTAACCTCTATAGAACCTTTTAGAGTCTCTTACATACCTAGCTGGTATCTGTAGTATAAAAGGAGTAAGCAATAAGGTGGAATGATGGCATTGCACTCGAAATAATTGTGAAGTTAGAACAAGTTCAAACTATATCCAATGAAATGGAGAGTGATTACAAATAGAGATGGGCATATAAAATGGTAGATGGAGATGATACACATATAGTACACTTAGGGAGGGAGATCATAAACAATTATAGGGTATGAGAGTTATATGGGTACCCATACACCTATGCCATTAATATCATTTTCAATGTCAAGAAACAACCAAAGGATAATGCCTTTAGCTAATCACAAAAGAGAAAGGTTCATGAAGTTTTATAAGAACTTACTGTAGCTAATTAAGAGATCAAAATTTTGGCCACCTTATAATTATGAAGAGATTCAACCACTTAAAGAAAGGATAACACATGTTGGGATAAAGAAAATAAGAGAAAAATGAAAACAAAAAAGTGAAAAAAAGCGCTTTAACTTTTATGAAAAGAAAATAAAGACATGACAGGAAAAGCTATAAAAAGAAAAACAATACTTTATCTCTTACGAACCAAGTTGGAGATGATGTTAGAATATAAAAAAATGTATTAAGTTTTTGCCTGTATATCTATTAAAACTATTTTATGAATATAATAGAACAATACATCAATATAACCTACTTTATAGCCTCAAATTTTAGTATTCAATCAAATTTTAGTATGTCACTCTCCATTTCATTGGATATAGTTTGTTGTTGTTATAAAAGAAAAGTAACTATAAAGTACTAATCTAAGAATGAAAGTTTGGGGATTGATTGTAGGATAGGGAAGGTGTTAGGCACCTAATCATGCTCATCTAAATAATTACCTGGGCTTATGACAAATTTTACAGATATAGGGAAAGATTCAAAGAAGAAAAGTAAGATTGGTAGGATAAAATGTAAGACAATTTGTTATACCTTTGATAACTTAAATTGTATAATTTAATTTGTCATTACATAATTGATTAATTGTTGACGAAAGACTAGTTTTATAAAGGTTTAAAGAGTATTCAAATTATTAGGGTTAATTTTGATTATCATAATTGATAATACTTTTTGTTAATTATATATATTTAAATTTTTGATATATAAATAATAAAGAGAATTCACACACTTTTTTTATTTTTGAATAATTTACCCTTCTTTTTATATTGTTTTAAGTCAAATTCTCTTAACAATAGTCGTGTCGATTATCAAAATGAAAATTATAATTGAAATATTCTATAATATTCTGTATGGTTTTACGGATAGTTTAAACTAAGCAAGTTAAGATTGGTTTGGTCTAGCAATATTTTTAACATTACTCCCGCTAAAAGTCCACATATTTCTATTTCAAAATAAATAATATTTTTTTTGATTTGCTTTCTTTAATATATTAAAAATATAACAAAACTATTGAACAAGTGTATTATATTAAATACGAAATATTTTTTCGCAAGCCCTATATTGTTTTGAAGAGTGTCGCTCATCCTTCTTCTTTGTAGTCTTGAGTTGTCCATCCATCCAATTAAGTCGTCCAACTAATGTCTACCATATGTATTGATTTAATAATACAATTATGATGCATTTAGGTTTTGTGTGAATGCAAAGGAGGTCTTGATTTTATGTTGTTGTTTAGAATATTCTTATAATTATTGATGAATTTTTATGTTCTTCTTTAATAGTTTAAGTGTTTACTGTATGTGGAATGAGTTTGAGATCTCGTGGATGATTTGAGGCATAACTAAGTTCTTAGGACAATATATAGGTTGGAAACCCGTGATGCAGTTCTCGTGAGGCTTATCAGTGAAAAATTCCATAAGCTTAGGGGTCACAGCAAGAACTTGCTTTCTTAATTCACAGGTGTAAATAATGCCACGTATAGGTGATTAATTCAAACATAAATGCTTTAACTTCAATGTGATTAATTCAAACTTAGTATTTAAACAAAAAAATTCATATGTTTAATAGATAATACAGTTCTTTGCATAATAAACCCCTAGGACGGTATATAGGTTGGAAACTCATTATGTAGCTCCCGTGAGGCTTATCGGTCAAAAATTTCACGAGCCTAGGAGTCACAATGAGAACTTGCTTTCTTGATTCATAGGTGTAAATAATACCACGTACCATAGTATTGACATCAATTGTAGGTAATTAATCTGATTGATTAATACTTAGGGGAGTTGCGTAAAGTTTAGATGTTCTATAAACTTAGGGGACATGAAAGATACTAACTATCAAATCACTTTTTTAAATTAATAGTTTTGCAAAAATGAGTAATGTTAATATATCTTGGATGTATAAGCGATTAACACCTGATGGTTTCATTAATTCTGAGTTTGTTGAGGGAGTTGAAGCTTTTATTTATTATGCGTGTTCTCAACCTGCATATATGGATGGCCTAAAGATCAGATGTCTATGTAAAAAGTACAAACATATTCGTTTCCTTCCTATTGATGAAGTGAATGGTCATTTACTGAGAAAAGGGTTTGTTCTAAATTATTTTGAGTAGACACGACATGGAGAGCCATTGATTTGTTGATCCTCAAGGGGTAATGAAGTAAACTCATCAGTAAATGTAGATGAGTTTGAAGGGGGGTTAGATTTAGAACAAATAATGTGGGTGCAATTAAAAATCCTTACACGCAAATGGTTTATGATACAGTCGGTTATATCTTTCAAAAAAATATAGAAAATCTTGAAGAAGAACCAAACCCACATGCAAAATAATTTTTTAACTTACTACACTTAGTTGACAAAGAATTATTGCCAAATTGTGAGACAATGACTCAATTGTCTTCAATTGCTCGAATATTGAACATAAAGTCTGAAGGGTATATTTTCTGATCGTAGTTTTGATAAAATTCTTGGATGGTATAATTAATCATGGCCTCCTGATCATACAATGGTTGATAGTTTTTATAATATAAAGAAACTTATTAGGGGTCTTGGTTTGTCTGTTGAAAAAATTGATTGGAGCAAATTGAGATGTATGTTGTATTGGGAAGATAATATAGAATTACAAGAGTGTAAATTTTATGACCAATCTAGGTTTTAGCCTAGAAAGCGTTTTATGAAACATAAATTAGTACCTTGAAAGAGAAAGTATTATTTCCTGCTAACTCCGAGACTTTAAAGACTATATGCTTCTGATGTTACTGCATCTCACATAAAATGGCATAATGAACACGAAAAGGAAGATGGAATAATGAGTCATCCATCGGATGCACTGGCATGGAAACATTTCAATAATACCCATTATGAGTTTGTAGCTGAAAGTCGAAATGCTAGGTTGAGATTATCGACAGATGGATTCCAACCTTTTGGTCAATCCGGCCAACAATATTCATCATGCCCAATCATAAATACTCCTTATAATTTTCCTCCATGGATGTGTGTGCATAAGGCATATATGTTCTTAACAGTGATTGTGTCAGGGTCTACAAATCCAAAGCATAAAATTGAAGTATTCTTACAACTATTAATATCTGAATTGCAACATTTTTGGGAATATGGTGTGGAGACATATGATATATCTCTAAAACAAAGTTTTGTGTTGAGAGCAGCTTTGATGTAGAATATTAATGATTTTCTGGCATATGCTATGTTGTATGGATGGAGCACAGTAGGTTAATTGGCTTGTCCTTATTGTGACAATGATTTTGATGCATTTTATCTTCCAAACGGGAGCAAAACATGTTGGTTTGATAACCACAGGAAATTTCTTCCTCCAGATCATCCATTTAGACACAATAAACAAAATTCATTAAGAATATAATGGTACAAACACCTCCTCCCTCTCACAAAGCTGGTGAAGAGATATTGCAGGAGATTGATGAATTAGGGTTGTTGAAAGTTAAAGAACTTGAAGCTGATGAAGTTAATACAAGTATTAGTAAAAACTTTAGTTGGAGAAAATAAAGCATCTTTTGTGATTTGCCATATTGGAAAACTAATTTGATACGTCATAATTTAGATGTGATGCGTATTGAAAAAATATTTTTGACAATTTGTTCAATACCATAATGAACATTGAAGGGAGGACAAAAGACAATGCAAAATCACGAGCTGATTTGCAACTTTTTTG
>JANZLH020000115.1:4232799-4250075 GCA_026770325.2 Erythroxylum fimbriatum
TCATTTGGTCATTTTGCATTTTCGCTTATAACTTTCTCGTTTGGCCTCCGATTCACCCGAAATTCGAACCAGTGATTCCTCATCAAGTTTTCTACCATCTCTCACAAAAATGTAACATGTTCAGATTACGTTGAATTTTGGAAAAAAAAATTGCCCTCAAGTTTGTTTGCTTCCGCCTTATGCCTTTCGATTCGCTTATGTTTATAAGGAATCATGTGTACGTATGAGGGAATCTTTATGAGTAGTTGGGTTCCAAATACGGGATCCAACAATAATAACAACAACAACAACAGTAATAACAACAATAATAAAAATAAAAATAAAAAATAAAAAGAAAAAAAATAATAATGAGAACAACAACAATAATAACAACAACAATAATGATGATGATGATGATGGTGGTGGTGGTGATGGTGATGGTGATGATGATGGTGATGCATCCAAACATAAAATATGCGAATCCAAATGAAGTTTAAGTTTAACAACACATATCAAATAGAGTAAAAGAAATGAACATCATCATTTAAATCAAAAGTTTACAACAATTTAAGAACGACGTCTAACTGCCATTAAACTAGAAGCAATATTATCACGAATAGTTGTGATCTCTTGAGTTCTCTGTTCTTCAACGCCTACTTGCGTAGAGTTAACTTCAACATCTTGAAATACATCTGAAGGTATAAATTCAGGATCTTGATCGATGATATTAAAAGCTGGGTCGCCAATTGTACTTCTTCTAATATAGTTATCCAATGCAAAAGCTGCACAAATTATTCTATTTTGATCCATCAATTAATACTTAAGCATTTTCTCTAATATTTTCCATTGAGCCTTAAGAACACCGAAAGCCTTCTCAATACAACTTCTCAATGACGAATGAGCTCGATTAAAAACTTCTCGAGATCCTCTTGGATTTGCACCACGAAACTCTGATTGATGATACCTTGTCTTTGGGTAAGGTGTCAAATATTCTTCTCTTTCCGGATAGCCTTTGTCAACCAAGTGATATTTACCTGAGTGTTCATAGAGGAAATATAATTATTATAGATGACATCATAAAAAGTCTAAATCATGAATAACAACTCCTACAAATCTTAAAATTACCTATCGGTGGTTTTGGAAATTTAAGTCTCGGATTACCAATTGTATCAAGGAAAATACGAGAATCGTGTGCTGATCCCTCCCAACCCGCTAAAACATACGTAAATAGTAAGTTAAAGTCACATGCTGCCAATACATTTGTAGTCGTTATTCCTTTCCGCCCTCTATATCTCATTTGATCCTCTTCCGCAACAACTACAGCTATATGTGTACCATCAATAGCTCCAATGCAATCCTAATATGAAACAATGATCATAAGATAATACAATTTTTAATGAAAAACATAATGAAGGGAGGAATAAGAACATATTGAATTACCTTAAAATGTGGCATATATCTAGCATCATTGGCAATTTGTTGTGGAATCTCCTTGAATTCGGGATCGTTTGGTACAAGTAAATCTCTTGAAAATCCATCCATGGCACTCAAAACTTCTTTAAAAACTCTGCTCACAGTTTCACCTGAATGTTGAAAGCGCTCTTGGGTATCTCTATTAGGGGAACCTTTACTTAGGACATATACGAATAAACCGACTTTCTCCAAAATAGACATCCTATCCGAAGGTCTCAAACCGTAATTGTTTTCCAAAACTATACATAATTGACGAAATGTATTTTGATTCATCCTAAATGTATTAAAACACCTCTTCTCATGACCAGTCAACAATTCATTCATCCAGAGTTCTCCTGTTTGATAGGAAGTCATGCAAGGTTCCTTGTATATGTGGTCAAAAAAATACTCACCCATATAACCCGCCACACAAGCAACCGAATCCCAAAACTCACTCTCATTGTCCAAAAATTGCTTAATTAGCAGAAGTTGCATAATTTGCTTAACATTATCATCCATACCTACAAATCAACAAGTAAAATTATATTCTAAATAAACATAACACTAATATGTCTAAATATAAAGAAATAAATAATATAACACATAATAAAATTATAGATTACCAACAAGATAACAAAATATAATAAAATAAGTTAACCAAGTTCATAATGTCTTAAAACATACCATGTCAACATAAGTGCACAAATAATAAAAATAATAAACAAAACATAGTAATGCATAAATAGAAACTATGTTTAATGTTTTTTTTTATGTTTGTCATACTCATACATAAACTTTATGTATTCAACTCTCTTTGTATCATCTGGCAAACCCAAAAAAATGGCCCTTCTTTGCGGATCTTCAATCAACAAACAAGCAAAGTAAAATTCAGGAGTACCAGTCTCTAAACCAGGCAAAGTACATAGTTTTTCCAAAGCATTCGTAACATCATGATGTGACGCACCGGCACCAGTACTTTGTGATGCACCAATATTTGTTGTGTTCAAAATTTTCGTAATAGAAGTATTCATCTCCATTGTTGCACTCTGTCTCTCTTGAATCAATTGCATCATATTGTCAAGTCTCTCATACATTGCTGCAAATCTTTCTACCCTTTTAGTGGAAAAAGCTATTTGTATATAATATTGTATCGCATAAAACAACAATATTCGAAGTTCTTTTCCTCGTATATTTAATATATAAATCAAGATATACATAGAAAAGAGAAAGGAAAGAGAGTTGGATAGCTACCATATAATTTGAAAGAGTGTAACTTGTCGTGGACAATTAAAATTTCTTGTTGATATGGATAGGTCGTATTTGTTGGTTTATGATAATTTCAATTATATTTTATTTTGTCTTGTATGGTTCGATTCATTTTGTATCATAGTTGATATTAATGTTCAATCTCTAATTTATAGTTACAAAATATTTATATTTCAATCTTTAATTTAATTTAGTATTTGGGTTTAATTGATAATGCATTAAAAGTTGATTATTTAATATTTACAAATTTGTTTTTATATTTTTGTAATATTATGTAATTATTTAATAATTCTTTGGTTAAATAAAAAGATATTACAATAAAAAGATTTTCGGGTCAAAACAGATTTTCGGGTCAATACATTCTTCTAAAAACAGATTTTTAGGTCAATTTTTCATGACCATTTTGACAAAGAAAATGAGTTATTTAGGCAATATATTCTTCTAAAACAATGTTCCATTATGTCTTAAGTTTCTAATGACATCAATTTCATGCAATTTGGTGCAGTATTCTGCAAGTTATACTCAAAATACTACAAGATGCTCTCATACCGCAACAACATAGTGCTCAACTTCAAGCCAAATTTTAAAACTCTTAAAGACATAATTCAAATTCAATTTCTTTATGAAAAGTATAGCCATATCCCTCTAGTTTAATATAAACTTAAAATAATCCAATTTGGATGTCTACAGCTCAATATATGGCTAAAATACAAATACATGTCTAGTGGAAACGTTACAGCTAACATACTCTAGAAATTCTTCTTTCACTTTTTCAGATTTTCAACTCCTATATGTTACATTCAGATCATAGTTCATTAACTCTACATCATTTCATCTTCATTCTCACCTCAATTTTCGATCAATATCATTCATAAACAACTCATAAACTATGGTTGATCATAAACATAAAAACAAAACATCAACGTATACATACATTCATCAAATTTCTACACACATGCTACTCCACTATCATGATCATTTCACCTTCAAGCTATCAACATATATGTTTGTAAGTCACCACCGTGCATGACTAGCATTTAAGTTAAATGTTAGTCACCCCTTTACATGGCTAGTGACTAATTATTCTGCTATGTGTTCACCCCCGTGTGTTCATCTAATATCCCTTTACATACATACTGCTATGTACTGCTGCATATACTACTATATATATCCCTTTACCAATGCTTGAGACAATGAGCATACCCAAAATAGGTACAGACAGGGGTATGTCTTTCTTTAGCTATTCCCCAAGGTTTGGGAATAATAAACCCGAGAATAAATATTATAACTCTCTTTTTCTAACCAAACACAAGAATAGGTAATTGTCAGGAATACACTAGGAATAGAATACTTATTCCATTAAACCAAACATACTGTAAATTCCTTTTGATTCAAAACAACTCAATCAATAGTTTAAAACAACACAAATGAGAATGAAGAGTAGCCAAGAACCGAGAGCATAATGGTCATTGCCAAACAGTTAATTTAGCTGTTTGGTTCAAAACACTCCACATCTAGAGCTTTTCACAAAATAGCTGGTTAGGTTGAATCAGCCAACCCAACCAGCTCATAACCAAACAACAAAACAACTTTTTAATATAGTCAAACCTGTAATTTGGGACAACCAGCTGAAAAACAGCTGTAAGCTGTTTAACAGACGGGCCCATAAAGCTAGTCGTGCTTGTAAACAAAACCCTAATGTTGAATTATGAAGAACATGGTTAATAACATGGGCATATACTAAACAATTTTCAATTAAGAAAACAATTCATAAATATGATTTGACACATGAGCATAAAGTAATGAACACAATTTGGAACAAAGAGTTGTATTTGTGTCTATAGGAAATGATTAAACGCAGTTTGTCACATAAGTATGTACCAATCTATGTTCCCTAAGAAAACCTTTTAGGAACATGGTAGGAGATCATATTTGTTGGGAAATCCTTTTCTGAACACAATCGAGGATACATTCGTGTCCTTTTAAGGTATTAGTTTAGAATATACCAATCCATCTAACAGTTGTATTCAAACCTATATATGGTTTTTAATATAATTGATGACATTTTCTGTACATAAAACTAGTGTTTTTTATGAAAGCAGTGGTATTTCTTAGTTAAGATGGTGGTATCAACTCTATTAAGTTAAGGTATTTTTTATATAGGTGATGATAATTTTTGTATATAGTAGTGGTGTTTTTTCATGATAGTGGTAGTATTTCTTGTTTAAGGAGGTATTGTTTTTTATATAGGGTAGTGATATTTGCATATTGAAGTGGTGATATTTAGAGTATTGAAGAAAGTTTTTTTCTAATAAATGTTGATATTTTTTCACAAATTACCAATATTTTATCTAAAGAGTAGTAATATTTCTTATTTAAGATGGTGTTATTTGTTTTGAACAAGTTTGTGGTATTTACAATATAAACTAGTATGGTCTGTTTGTAATGAGTTACGTAATTTTTTTATTTGAATTGGATGTATTTTTGCAAATAGCATTGATATTTTTCTTAAAGTTTATCGATTTTTTTAAAGGTGATATTATGTTATTACAAACTTGTAGTAATTGGAATATAGAGTTGTGGATTATTAACAATTGAATAAAGGATTATTTATTATTTACAATATTATATTAATTAAGATGGATCATAACATTACATTTATATCTTAACAACAATTTTTTCCACTTATCTGATAATTACCACCATGTAATAAACCACCCTATGTTGGAACAATCAAATTAGTTAAGGCAACAACCTTACAAATGTATAATTAAATTAAAATTATAAAATAGGATTATTACCTAGTAATCCTTACATTATATGTCAAAAAATAATATACAACATAATAATTAAATTATGAATAATCATTGAATAGATTTTCGTTTGTATGCTTTTATATGTAGTTTAGTTACGAGAGGAAGGTATAGATGGCACAAGGAGTTATTGCCATTTGACATCACTTAGTTGTATAGGTGCTTTCAAATCTTCATTGATCGCATATATATATATATATAGAACATAAGCACATCAATCTACCATAATCTTTTATTCAAGTACTCAATTCTATACCAAAATTTTAAGTCACAACATATGTAAATCCTATAGTCATCATTTTGTAAAACAATAGTCAGATTAGTCAAAATATTATTCATTCCTTATAAGTTAACACAATCATAAATCCTACAGTCATCATTTTTTTTTCTATTTGTTGTCTCCAACTTTATTATCAACGTCTTTTCATGGTCCAACTCTTCTTTAATGTCTGTGTTTAATCTAAAATGTCAAAATCATTATACATAATAATCCAAATATACTAAAAGCATTCTTAAGATATTGAACTATCTTGAACCTCATCTTTTTGCTCTTCTTCTTCATTATCTTCTGTTAATCTTGTAATGTTCTATTTTTTTTAAATTACTCATAATAGACAATAAGGAGAAAAGCCCTATAAAAATATAAGTTAAGCTTGAGAAAGCTTAAGTTCATTTCTTTCTTAAATTCTTTTCCTTATAAGTTACTATTCACTTTCAACTTCCGATATCCATGTCTTTACTTTCCGACCTAGATTTAGAGAATTTAAATATGTGTTAAATTACTCATAATGAACTAATAAGGAGCAAAGCCTATAAAAGTATAAGTTAGGCTTAATAAAGCTTAAGTTCATTTCTTCTTCAACTATTTTCCTTATAGGTTACTATTCACTTCCAACTTCCAACATTCATATATTTTCATCATTTGACTACCATTTTTGATGATCTAGAACTCTACAGAAAGCTCTCAAGATGCTCTAACAAACACCTAAATATGTTTCATAAAAACCAAATTTTGAGAAATCAAGATTGAAAATTTTAGTCCATTTAGTTAAGTCACTGCTCTGCGATTTCTAGTCATTTTGGGTGAAACTAACACCACCATCATGTCTAACGGCCCTAAAAACATAAGAAAGGAAAAGAACCCGACACCAATCGACCCATTTTATTGGTGAACAGAAATAGGTTACTTTTGAGCTTCAACCCTTTGACTCTCACAAACCAAGAGGAGTTTCGACACAAGACTAGTGTCATTGGATTTCTGGAGGTCAGCTTGTCATTTCTGGGTGGGTGGTGAAGATCACTGTCGTTGGGCTCCACGCTCCGGTGACGATGGTGATTTTCTGACCAGCCCATAAATGGTTGAAAATAATTTTGAAATTTTCAAATGTTATGTGGATCAATTTTCATAAAAGTGATGTATTGAAATTCTTGATAGTTTGTGAGATTAAAAAAAATTGTAAAGGATTATGGTCATATGGAAATGCATGAAACTGATTAAATTTGAGTCGTTGTTGATTAGAATTGAGACTATCTGGATATATTGATTATAAATGAGGGTGTTTGGGTTAGAATTTGGTATACCTAAATTATGAATTGGATTTATTAAATACCTCAATGTTGTAGTACATTGTGGATTGGATATTGTTAGGATTGTTTGATTTTTAAAAGTATGAGTTTGATCATTTTCAAATCTTATCTTTATTATAGATATAGGGATTTGAGGACATTTTAGGCTTACTAAAGGTCCGGTAAACCTTGACTTTATTATTTCTTTAGCACTAGTCAAGGTCCAGGGTTGGGGTCGTGACAAATCTTTTCATACTCTTGCTTTGATACAATATTAGCATCTAAAGCCTTATTTATGTTGATGTCATCCCAAATTGTAACCTTTATCATATTTACCCACTTTAAGGGATGATTCAGACGTATCTTATCCAAATAAAAAATCTGTAAACAAATTACAAATTAAGGTTAGGTTTTATGAATTACACATTATGTATATGTCTACATATTTATTTACAAGTTCAATTTATGAGGCACATGATTCATCATTAATATAGCTATACATCTAGCCATGCAATAGGTAACAACTTTGGCCTCTATAGCTTAACATAATCTACGAACATGCTTGTAAAAATGGTTCAGAATGAAATGTCCTTAACCAAGTTGCTCATAGTCGTCATCATCGACTGTAATATCCAATAATTACATGCTGATATGATAGTTGATGTTGAGCACAGAAATACATCCAACACGTAAAGAAGGAAGTTCCATTGAAAACATTCCTCCATTTACACACTCCTAATTTCCTCCCTTAATCATTATTTGGTGCTCAATGACTTAGTACTCCTCTCGAAGCCTTAACACCTAACACTCATCGGCTTTTGTGCGTACTATTTAGAACATCTATGATCCATGCTAAACTATCACCACTATTCACATCTATTTGATCCTCTCTAATTTTAAACAATAGGTCGTATGGAGTAAAGCAAAGACATAGGCAGTAGCAGAGGTCCCTGTTAATCCTAAATCTCTTCATCTCTTTAAGTTCAACGAATTAATCACATATTAGTGACCCACTTTGATTGCTTAGGATTTGTGCTTTCTAAATAAAATCGCATTTGACAACTTTGAAAACATTCATACAATGTACTCCATATCGAGAGGAAGAAGAGAGCAATGATGTCTACCTACCATATATATGGATGAGTTGTTATGTCAGTAAGTTGATACATCTACTCTCTTCATATCTACATATCTCAAATGCAATAGGTTAGAAGTGATTACACGGTTCTATTTCTTTGTGTTTGGTTTTATTCAGGAGTTGGTAATGTAAGAACATATTGAAATTGGTGGTACAAATCGAAGCTTAGGCGAGAGGAGTTGGTTTCAGACTTCTTAAATAAGCTTAGTAATTAGTAAATTATTCAATTACCTATTACAATCTCAAATTACACAAACATCGTTTGAGCTTCTTTGTCAATTAAAAAATTTTACATGACAAGTGATACTCACTGTTGACTACCATTTGTAAGCTACTTAGTCAGATACTAATCTATATATATAATCCTCATAACATTATTCAACCGTTATTTGTTGGTTGCCAATTTTATTTTGTTAGATTAGGCCAAATGTAATGTAATCTCTCTTTATGAATATAATTAAAAAGACAAATTAATAATTCTAGAAATTTCCATCTAATACAATTAAGTTGAACTAAAAAGGTAAATGTAGGTGTTATTAGCCTACTCATGATCGTTGTTATTGATAAATACCTATAAAATGTAATATCATTGTGAGAGAGATGCATCAAGATCGTAATGAACTTTTGGCAGAGATTTTCAAAAATAATGCTTCAATCATATAAATGTATTTTTTTTGTGCGCCCAGGGTATTCACCGACGAAATCAGTGACTAATTCTTTCGCTGTGGGAACATCTCCAACATGGGAGGGCTACAGCTGGCCCAAGAGCTTGCTGCATTCCCAACAGTGGGATTCGAACCCCCAACTACTTGGTTAAGCGACAAAGGCATGTACCACCTACATCTACCCACTGGGTTTCAATCATATAAATGTATATTATCATGCTATCTGTTGATTATTTTGTTTCCTTTTGGTGATAATTGGAGGAAATTTTAGTCTTCCTCATAATGATTATACCAACTTTATGTTGTTTTAGGCAATCGAAACGGTCAATGAAAACACTTGATTCCTAACAACGTTAGGGGTCGAAGCAAGGCCCAGAACGTAACGGACCTCATAAAGAGCACGGTATGACCTCCAAATCTAAAATAAACATATGCATCTAGTTATCTACCTATTTCGATTCTCGCGTGCATCCCGACTATTACAATCTCATATTTATATATAATAGAGAGTTGGATTTAACAAAATAAAATTTTAATATTAAAAATATATTATATTAATATTAAATAATAAGTATTTATCTACAGAAATAAATTTTAATTTATAAATATAAATTAATATTGAAATATTTATTATTTTAAAAATTGTACACAATACATATTAGTATTACTCTATCGGACAAAAGAGGTATATTCGCCGTAATTTCATTTTATATAATTAATTGTATGAAAAATTAGAAATTAATGCAAAACATGGAATACAAGAGGTAGCATCTTTCATTCTATTTCTATATTTTTGACAGATAAAACGTCTTATCATCAGGTACGGGAAAAGAAGAGGAAACAATCTTTGTCTAAGTAACTTTCTCGAAGGCTAGCCAAATTGGACGTAATCAAGTGGACGTCAACATGCAAATCTCGGCAGGCGTCAACAACGTGGTTCGCATTTAGGCACTAGAAATCAAAGTCGACGTGATGGCTCAGGGCTCCACCACAGGGTCCAGGATGACGCGCTCGTCAATGAGAGACCTGAAACAACATGAACGTTGACTGCTTGATCGAAAAAACTATTGCTGCAAGTAACTCCAGCTCGATGTTGACGTGGAATTTAAAACGTATTCAGACACGATAGAGGGAAACCAAATTTCCTGCCTGATTGGGTTGAGTTCACATTAAGGTTTTACAATGGGTTGAGTTCACATTAACGTTTTACAAGGGGTTGGGTTCACACTTCACATCACAATCCCGGATCAACAAGGACAGTCAAAAGTTGTTCATAACTGGACACGCAGAGCATAAGGAGGGGGAAGACCTCTTCAAACCAAAATAACAATTAACAAAGGAAAACATCATGGACAAAAGGTGTGTGAAACTTACTTTTATATAACTGACTTGCTCAAATTACTATTATTTTTTACTTATCAATCAATCAAACGTGTCTGCAACATTGAAAGTGATTTAACATGAATGAAAGCGTTAAAACTCGTATGGTCAATCAAGTGATCCATCATTCACAACAAGGGATATATTGCTAGGCTTACTGTTCAAAAGTCTTCCATTATGGGACGGGAATAGGGCCTTTATTAATATAACTGAAATAATTAAATCGTCATTAAATCTGCAGGTAATTCAAAATTAATTTTTCGTATAAGTAAATTAATAATAATAAAAGTAAAATATCAAAGACGTCAACGTTTAGTAACGCAGTTCGACAAACTTGCCTACTTCTGTGGGGCCTTCACCCAAATTAATTACTTCCACTGTAGTTCACAAATAATTACAAAAGATTAATCTACCCCGTACGACTCAATCTATGTAACTAATTCCCAACTTAACTACCCGTGAAAGATTTTCACGCCCAATAACACGACCGACTCGTGTTAACCTCGTCAGAGAATTTTCCTTACTATTTTTACTTGAGAACAAAAATAAATAAACCAAGAAATAACAATTTTTCATATCTGAAATTTTCCAATAGTATAACCAAGTTGCTCCACCAAAAGGATCACGCAGCCTTCAACAATAATTTTCTTTTGTGCAGCAACTAATCAAACACTTTCAAGAGACCAGAAAAATCTCCAGCTTTGCATACAACGTCGAATACTTGTTTAGAGATAAACCACTGAGAAACACTGTTCAAAGTCACCAACACAATCAGCTCACCAAACAAAGGATCAAAAGACAAATAGAGCAGTAGTTAAAAATCTCCAGCAATCAACACCACTTTTCCACTGAAAAATCAGAACATACGCAGCCACAAAAACCTCAACACACACGTTTCGTTGGTTGCTCACAATACCCATTCAGCACACACACACTGCTAGGTTTTAGATAGAATCCTAGTCACACTTGGACTCTCAAATTCAGTCCAATAAAAATTCTCCATATATGGTATATGTCTCCAAGTCCAATTCCATACCATATCCAATACCAAAATTGCAAATTCAAAAACCCAATTCCGAACAAAATCTCCAACACGCAATTACTAATTTAAAACAAATCTTCAAGATATATAGTATGTCCCATATCTAATAAAAATGCCAAAAATAAAGATAGGATATATTTAACATAAAGCCTAACAAGATGTAATATGAAGTCTTCTTTTTTCATTTCATTACATTATAAAACCTCCTCCAAACGATGGAATAATATTAGATTACATTTCATTCCATTATAAAACTCCCGCTCAACATAGCCTTAATTTTATACACCTGATTTTGATAAAACTGTGAAGTATGACCATTTTAAGCAACATGACGTAAAAAAACAATGACAAAGTTAAGCTGAGTGTGTATATTAGAAAACTTAAATGGATCACCAGTAAGCGCCAAATGCAACAGTGATAAATAGCAGACTATAAAAGATAGACCAACATCATTTCACTCCTGTCTTTATCTTATGAAACTTTTACCCGATGAGCACTTTACCAACAGGAAATTATTACAACCCTAAGATGCATGAGCATGACCATTCTAAGCCTTGGGCACAATTCCGTTTCTCAAATATGATTAGATTTAGATGCACGGGCATAATACGAGAAATGGATATAAATAAAGTCCAAATTTAAGTCTATGGTACGAGAAATGGATATAAAAAGTGGGTCCAATTTTAAGTCTGTTGAGAAGTTAGACATCGATAAATGGATCGAAGAAGGGCTCAACACTCAACACGTAGTTTTATAACTTGCAAACATGAACACTGTAAATAGTGATCATCAACATTAATCTCCGTCCTCCTTGCTTTTTCTTGACAGAAGGCATGTGACTATAAACTAACCCAATGCCGAAATAGGTTTAAATTGTAAAATGCACAAGAGAAATAACTGGTGAGTCATAAATCTATTTCCAGTTTTTGACAATAGAAGAATTTAATTTCTAATTCTTGTACAGAAGACCTCACCGGGTGTAAAATGAGCAATGACCTTTGAGACTCTTTCTACTTCTTAACTGATTTTTCCTAATAATACTGAGACCGTGGATTACAGAACACCAGGCTGCCAATCAACCTAACAAACAGCAAACATGACAGTGATACTCCGATCAGTCCTCTTCTTCTCCAGAAGTGGTCTTCCTTTCAATTGTCCAGCAGGCTAAGACCCATAATAAAGGAAAAGATGATCAGAGAATGATTCATAACGCAGATTCTGGACCCAACTATCACCTGCCTCGCAAAGGTGACCGGCCTCTATCATTTCCAATTTCATCCTCCAACTCACCATCTAAACAACGGCCATTATTGTTGACACTAACTTCTGAACTTGCATTGCTGCTAGTTGCGAGAGGGGAGTAGGTAGCACTAATAGTTTTGCTTCGTATAGGCCCTGATCTCACGCTATACATAGAAGATGCTGGAATATTAGTCACCAGAGGCCGCAAATTACCATGAATGCTTTGTCTTATGCCCTGTTCAGCATTCAATAAATGATTGGAAATTAGAATCAATAAGCACACTACTTGTTTTCATTCACTTCCTCAATTACTTCTAATGAGTTTTGCAGCACTGAACTGAGAGAATGGAAACAGTGATGCATTTTGTCCTAACTAGAAGATAGCCATCTATAACCTAATCAGACATTTGAATAGAACTTCATATGGTACAGTGTCCGTAACTTCTATAGATATTTATTCAGCCACAGAAAACTATTGCTAATGCAAGAATAGGATATCTCAATACATGCAAGGTAACATACCATATGCCTTATGGCCATTTCCAAAGACTTCTTTGAGAGTGTTCTTCCAAAGCCATCTGGTGAGGAAGACTTCCCAGAAAGGTTGCCATGAGGAGAATGAATGTCATCTTGCTTGGGAGGTGCCAATTTTCGCATATTTATTACTCTCTCAACCATTTTGGTTCCCCTTACAACAGGGCTAACATTGTCATCAACTTTAGAATATGTGCGATTGGTTGCAGGAACAGAGCTCCCACTAAGGTGCCCAAGTCCATTGGATGGTCGTCTTCCTGCGGGAGAACATGACTGCCGTCTTGGCCTTCCATTTAATGCAGGCTCAACCGAGGAAGACCTACAGCTGGGCACTCCAGGCCTACCCCTTGTAGTTGACAGTGGCCTCTCAGGTGCTGATGTTTTTAAGTTTGGGGGAGCATCAAGTGCAAAACCTGGCATTTCTGAAGGTTTCCAAAGCCTGGATTTCACAGTAGGAGAAGCAGCACGAACTGGCACTGGGCTTCTCGCTGTTGAGGGGGCTATCTTAGTAACTGAAGGAGAAGATTTAGTAGGAGGAACAGACACCCTTGGTGCACTTGATAAAGTGGATGGTCGTCGAGGTGGAGTTGCTGACCTTGATGGGGGCTTGGATGAAGGTATTGAGGGCCTTGAAGTTGGAGTTAAAGATCTCGTGGGAACAATAGGCTTAGTTGTCAAGGCAGTGGACCTAGCTGAGGAAGCAGTTGGTTTGCTTCCAGGAACTGTGGGTTTAGATGATTGCATGGTCGATCGAGTAGGAGTTGAAGATCTCAAAGGTTTAGATGTTGAGGTCAGCGAGGGACGTCCAGTTGGTGTTGCAGATCTTGATCTTGTACCACCAGAAGATGAGGGCCTACGCGTCCCTGTGGCTGAATAAGTTAACCCAGGGGAGGAAGCTGATTGTTTGGACAGCAGGTTACCCTTTGAAGTAGGCTCTGGCTGGGGATTTGCCAGCTGTAACAGCCATGAACAAGTTTAACAACATCATCGGTCCATGCATAAAATTAACATCATAGTATATTACACGAATACCAGCAACCTAAAAATCAGAAATCCTAAAAAGTAGATTAACATCAACTGGCTCTCCATATATCAAACACCAAAAAACCAACAAGAGAAGACAGATTATCTCCTTTTTCAGGAAGTATGGAAATTCTACAGGGAACTGGCTCCAACGTTTTCATATAGTTGGTGGCGTCAACATGTGAGAAGAAGCACCAATCCACAGCATAATTCATTCAGTCGTACCAAGGGTTACCCTTCCTAGATTGTATTTGCTTTGAATTTATTTTGTAGCTTCTAGTGCCTGCTACTAGCCAACTTAGTTTTGAAAATCTAGAGCAAGTACCAAATTTTCTTAAGAACACACAGATTCTAGTAAAGGAAACATCAACCACTTCATCATCTTTCCACTAGTAACATTAAAACACGGAGCGGTGTTGTCCTACATATTTAAGCAGTTTTCCGGCACCATGAGTTCTATGTCTACTATTTTTCTCAGGTTAAAAATCTGACAGGTAGCATTCCCGTGTGTTGTCCTAAAATCAGGACGACAAGAAGTTTCGGATTGCTCCCTCCGAAAAATTTCATCAATCATGTAAATTTCACATTTCAAATAATCAAGAGTGCCGCAAACAAAAGCTGCCGTCCGGTTTAATTTACCCGAGATTTTAAGGCAGTTTCGCGAGCCTTTGGAGTTCCAATCTGACTCATAACTGTCTTTTGTGATTCAATCTCCAAAGAAGGAAAAAGAGGCGTTCCAGGTGGTGTAAGAAGCCTGACCAGAACAATAACAAACTTAGACTCAGCTTAAAGACCTTGACGCATTCAAGTCCAAGAACAAATATGCTTCAAGTTACCAGTCATAGTCATTCTTATCATTGTCAGAATTCAGAAAATCATCAGCTATCGTCTTTCTTGCAGGCACGGACGAAGAAACATTATATATAGGAGACGTACCATGTTTGGACCCTGCAATTTCAAATTCATCAATAATCTAATTCCAACTAAGTAAACTTAGCTAGTGGAGGAAGATAAAATTACCCAAAGGGGCATGGAGCTCTTCGCTGTTATTAAGGAGGAGACTGCTCTGCTCGTTCTCTCGGTTCTTCATTTCTAGAAACAACGCGGGCTCTTCTTCTTTGTCCTTCGCCATTGAAGCCCTTAATTGTTGCCTCTGCTTAACCACCGCTGCCTGCATTTGCATTTGCCAGTCCTGAGCCCTAAAACTACGATTCATTTCTCTAATTCAAACCACAAATCTCAGATCCACGACCGAGCTAGAACCTAAAACTTCGGTTCGCTTGCCATTCAAGCACTTAAACCACCGCCACCAACCGTGTCAAATTCCTAAAAGCATCCTGTACAAGATCCGAAAGTAGAAAATAAATGGTTTCATTTCGTCTGCAATACAGTTAATAGTATGAAACTCAGTGATAACGACGGAGAGACCTCACAGCTCTATGGAGTCGCCCTTGTCAGGTCAAATCCTAGAGAGGAAAAGTCCCTTCAAGCTACGAAGAGGGCCTCCTCATTCTCTCGAAAGAGACACAAAAACCTTGTCGACGGTGAGATGAAACATTGAGAGAGTTAGAGTTCTAGGTATAGAAAGCGCAGAAATATAGAGAGATAAATGTGGAGGGTGAGATGCTGAGAGATCAAACTGGAGGGAGAAAGAGGACGGGCGGTTGTAAGTGAAATTAGGAGAAAGAGTGGGGGGTAAAAAGGTAAAGAGGCAAATGTGAAGTGGAGTCTTTAGGTGAAGGGGGTGGGGGTTCTAGTTTGAGAGGACAGCTGTAGACGTAACCATAATAGACAGATGCAGCGAGAGTTGTCACCTATATCTGGCTTCAAGTGTACGGATTTAAGATTTTTGGTTTTTGGATTCACGATATTACCCTCTAATTTTTTGTGTTATTGCTATTTGGAATTTGAGACTTTGTTTCGTCTTATTTCTTCACTTTGTTCCATGCCCAGGGTCAATTTGTTGTAATTTTAACCGTGGACTGTAGACACTGGCCTTTAAAGATCCTTAAGTGAGAGATTCACGTAATAACAACTCACTCATCTTCTATTAGTTACGCACGTCGATTTATCGCCAGATTTTATGTTCACTAACTATATCAAATTTATGGTACTCGTACATTTAACCTGTGCTGAAAAATTGGCAGGGGAGATAGGGTGCACATCTGGGATGATCCTTGGTTGAAGGATACCACCAATCCTTTTGTCACCACCCCTTTTGATGGCCATGCTGGTGTCCTCCTGATTTATGATCTGATGCTTAATGGGCAGTGGAACTCCGGACTGATCACTTCTCTATTCAATGCACGTGACTGTGGCTTAATCTTGAACCTCCCCCTTTCTGGAGGCGTCGCGGATGCTCTGTTTTGGCTGTTCGAGGACAACGGCTTCTACTCGGTCAAGTCGGCTTATACGGCTCTTGGTTCTAGTCACCACGAGCCTCCGCCAGCTGATCTGGCCCTTGTCTGGAAGCGGCTTTGGCGACTCAAAGTACCCTCGCAGGTGAGCAATTTTATTTGGAGGGCCTCTCAGAACATCCTACTGATCCGTGACAACTTGCTTCTCCGGAAGGTTGCTATTCCACCTTAGTGTCCCTTTTGTCTTCAGTCTTCGGAGACCCTGCTGCACTTACTGGTTACCTGTCCATACACCAGGCAAGTGTGGAATTGCTCTCATATGGGCTGGTTTTCCCCCACGGTGGCCAGCTTCCCGGTTTGGTTGGGGCGGGTTTTTCGCTTGTTTACTGGCCGTGATTTAGCTCTAGCTCTGTGCTTATGTTGGCAGGTGTGGTCTGCGCGCAATGCCCTCATTTGGAACCACTCCCGTGTTGCTCCTTTATCGGTGTGGGTTCGCACCTCTCGCTGCTTTCATGATTGTTTTGCAGCCCAGGCGGTGGTTCAGTGTAGCACCCCACTTCCGCAAGACCCGAACCCGACATCGACGATGATATCCGAGTCCGTGCCCGCGAAGGTAGCATGCTAGAACAATCAATCAGTCACAAACCGGAATAAATTTTTTTTTGAACAATAACATGGACAGAAGTCCATTTACGATTTGGGCCCCATTTCATTTATAACCCCCTTTTTACAATTTTAAATCAATCCACTTTGGGCCATTCGGGCCCATTCAAAACACAAACACATTTAATCATTGCCATTGGCACCAATTAAAATAAG
>JANZLH020000115.1:4302593-4314905 GCA_026770325.2 Erythroxylum fimbriatum
CGTCTTTGTTTCCGTTCCGGATAGTTGGGTTTCCGGTACCGGGGTCCCGCACTGCGCGACTGGGCTCCGGGATCGGGATCCAACAACGTATCATCGTTGAAGTCGATTCCCTTGAGGTGATCAATATTCTTTCGGCCCCTTATGTTCCAGGCACTGACACGTTTGTTTTGGTTGCAGGTATCCGGGAGCTCCTGCGCTAGCCCTGGGACGTGCAGCTCCAACATGCGTATCGTGAAGCCAACCAAAGTGCTGATAGCTTGGCCTTCCTCGCAACCTTCGTCAGACCAGGCTTTCATTTCCTCCCAGATCCTCCAGCGTTCGTTCGGGCTCACATTTTACGTGACCAGCACGGTTTTGTTTACCGCAGACACTGCGCTAGTTAAGCTCGTCTTGTAATTTTCGTTTTCTCCGTTGTAGCAAAAAAAATATTTCTTTTATTAACAATAGTATGTTGTATGATATAATACCCCACTCGGTTGAAATTGCAGAGAAGAAACTTAATTTCGTTGAAACTGGATCATAAAATGAAGAGGTGAATTTTTATATGATTTTACTTATTTAAATTATTCTAAATTATTTGAATGGTATTAGAAAATCTAAAAGGAGCCCTGGTGTAGCTCGATGGTTGAGTGCGGGACTTGGCTTCGGTTAGGCTCCAGGTTCGATTCCATGCTAGTCCTTCTTGTAAGAACCAGAGGCAGCCGGGGTTTTACTTGTAGGTGGATAACTAGTTGGGCCCTCAATGATGGCCAACCTGTGGGGTAGTGAGCCAGTTAGGCCCTCTGAGAGGTGTACCCGCCTGGCCCGCCTACGGGGTTTCCTCGAATCCAAAAAAAAATCCAAAAGGAAATATTATGTTAAGTGTTTATTAAATCATTTCAATAAAATTATTAATAGTTAACTATTAAATACGAAAACAATTGACAATATCATGTATCTGATTCAACTATATTATGACAATTCAATATTAACCTAAAGTTCTATATTTAAAAAGAAGTTCTGTTAAAGTTTCCTTCTAAAGAAAAATTGCAGTTGGGAAAACTGCTGGAAACAAATTGCAAAAGAGCATCAGAGGTATATGCCACTATACACCAAAACTTCCTAACAGCTTCTACCATCAATCACCAGTACCAGCAACGCTAACTTTCTTCTTGGCTCCTTTATAAAACTAATAATTATGAGAAATACAACTGATGGTACGATATTAAGGCTCTAATAGGATGTTAAACGTTACCTTAACCTCTATTAAACACGCGGTTAGTACTGTTTGTGTTAACCAAATGAAATTAAACACATGATAATATTGTTATGTTGGATTGTATCCTAACTTCATTTATTAGTGATAGTGACCTCCTTCAATTTGATATCAATGACCTCATTTAATGTTTAAGTTTGTAATCAATATAATTCAGTTACATACAACTAAATCTAAGGCAGACATTACATTATGGACTTTTTTTTAATTTCATAAAATTTTCTTGTACTTTGACTAAATTCTGTAATCAAGTCAAAATGGTCCATGACCTCTTGACATATGGAGTGTATTAGGATTACATTTTCTTGTTTGGTCAGCTTGCATATTCATCATTCAATATCTGGGATAGATTTAGGTTGGTAGATGCATTTCTTATTTTCTTTTTGACTATTAATTTGACGTTCTAGCCTTTGAACCCATTCCTTAATTCTGTGAGACTCAACAACTTGTAAGGTATTAAATGGTAAATTGAACGATAAAATTTACCAAGGAAAGGTTTTATACGTAATTCGCATTCACTATCTCCATATCAATTCTTAATGAGCCAATAGTTGCACGCCACGTTACCAATTAACAATTAAGCATCGTTGACTTTCTATGTTTTGGTCCAGTATAGTCTCTAGGGTTTAAGGAAAGTAACACTAATCAGAGATTATTATGTAAAGAGAAGACTGATAGCACTAAGCCACTAAGCTCAGCAATCGCAAGCGAGAAGGACCGTTGGTTCAAAAATAATTAACGGCGAAGATCAACCTAACCAAATTAATGCCTATACATCCTCACTTTTTAAGGAACATAAGGGTGGCAATAAGTCATGTATTTCCTAAACACTTTCCACCATTTAAGCCTCAGGATCTTCTTGTGATTTTGCCCTCCATGGAGCTTAATGACAAGCTCCTGAGTGAAATCTCTGTCCCTCATCAATCACTGTTCTTTCCAGAGAATGATATTAGTAATTACCCCAATAACAATGAACCATACATGAAAGACGAATTTCCCTTGGAAGTGTGCTCATCAAAGAGCTTTCTTCAGGATTTTCAACACCTTGATAACCAGTTTCATGCCCCTGGGTCGTCTTCAAATCCCATGTTTGGGGTCCAAAGTGGTTACAATTTCGAATCTTTCGATGCTTTCTCATATGGGTCTTCGACTAATATTGATTTCTATGAATACGAGTGCAAGCCATTTGCAGATAGTAATAATAATCGTCAAGTTCAAGTCTTGGACAATTTTCTATCTGCATCTGGAGGAGGGTATCTGAATCTTCCTCAAAGAAACCACATTCATGAGTTGATAGGATCTTCTACTCAGCGTCACATGTCCTTAACCTTGCAAGAGATGAAACCATTGAATATTTTAGTACCAGAGGAGGTCTCTTGTGTGAGCGCCAATGATCATGAGCACTACAAGAAAGTGGATATCACTAAGATCATACCAATGCCTTCTGCAAGAAATAAGACTTGGAAAGGTCGAGAGAAGAGCAATGTAGTGAAGGGTCAATGGACAGTTGAGGAAGATAGGTATAGATCAGATTGTTTGATTTCTATCAGTACGATGTTATTAACTTAGCTTATATATAACAGTGACGATCTCTGATGTTTGGTTTTGCTGGTAATTGCATATGGTTATTTATGTACAGGCTTTTGATTCAACTGGTTGAACAACATGGGGTGAGAAAGTGGTCTCATATTGCTCAAATGTTGACAGGAAGGATTGGAAAGCAGTGTAGAGAGAGATGGCATAACCATCTAAGGCCTGATATCAAGGTTAAAAAGACTACCTCTTTTTTTTTTTTGCATCATTTCATGTAGTGCAAGTCTAATAGATGCCTCCATTTTATTTTATATTTCATTAGGATAGTAAGTTGCTCGCAAAAGGTAATTAACTATAACTCGTAAATCGTATAATATAATAAAAAATATTTTCATACTACAAGTCAAATAGTATTTTTATTTTATTATTTTATTATTTAATTTCTTATACTCTTTGTCATTAATAATTTTAGCCAAAAAGGTGAATAGGTACTAATAGTATCATGCTCCTGTAGTTTGTTATTTGTTTGGTCTTATGCATGTTAGAACTTACTAATTAAGTTACCATCGATATAGCATTACAGCAGCCTTAGAGGCGAGGTTAGAGAATGTAACTTGCCGGCATAAAAGAGCCATCTTCCATAGAGTTGAACATATAATCACCAATTATAATATAATCCAATTTTTGTATGATTGTCGTATTTTGGTTGCAGAAACATTCATGGGATGACGAGGAAGACAAGGTTCTTATACAGACCCATGCAGAGGTAGGAAACAAGTGGGCAGAAATTGCAAAAAAGTTGCCAGGAAGAACTGAAAACTCAATAAAGAACCACTGGAATGCAACTAAAAGGAGGCAATACTCAAAGAGAGGGTGTCGTTCTAGGTACCCTAGAGGCTCTCTTCTGCAAGAGTACATCAGAAGCTTAAACTTGGACCAAACCAAAGCGAATTTCCAACAGAGAATATCTCCTACTACTGATCCCATTGCTGATAAAACTGCTATGAAAGCACCAGTTGAACAGGCCTTAAACTTTTGCCAGAATGATCGCTTGGTCCCAAGTTATGATTTCAACGAAGTTCCTGATTTTGACTTTGATGAAAAAATGTTCCAAGAAAGTTACAGCGTTGACTCTCTTCTTGATGACATTCCTTGTGCTCCTGTTGTTGATGCAAAAACCCTCGCCATGGATTTGCTTGTAGACGAACATGTGACTCAGGAACTGAAGAGGGAGCTTGACTTAGTGGAAATGATTTCTCAAGCCAACAACACAATGTCCTCAAAGCTGGCAACCCTCAAGTCCACAGACAAGCATGTTTGGTAATGATCAGCTGGCATTAAGTTAGCAAACTTAGGGTCATGAAGAAAAGGATTTTTTGTTCATCAACGTACAATTCTCTCCTCTTTCTGGGGTCCGTATACACATAAAAGATGAACAAACCACAAGAAAAATATAGTAATAATGATAATAATAATAATAATAATAATAAAGCTAGTAAAAAAATGATGGAATTATTGTGAAAGTGAACTTCAGTATGGAAAGCTGTTGTCGTATTCTGTAGAGATGATTGCGAAATTGTTCCCAAATTTTCCTTGGAGATCTTTGATATACAATGGCTACGGATAAGTATACTTGAAATATCTCTTAACTAATATGCGTTTACTTCTATACAATGGCTACGGATAAGTATACTTCAAATATCTCTTAAATGAGCTGATCTCCTAAATTAAAGAGCAACTAGTGTTACATAATTTATACCAAAATTGCAGCATTAAAATAGCTTCATTATAGAAATTTTAACAGGTCGATAAGGAAAAAGGCTTATGCATAGGGATAACATCGTGTGAGTAGCAGCTTTTTAATAGTACACCAGTACAGTAGATAAAAATAGTCTACTTTACTCTCAAGGGGTGTGGCTCGATAGTTGAGAGCGAGGTTTGATTTCGGTTAGGTCTCAGGTTCGATTCCCTGCTAGCCTCTCTTGTAAGTAGGGTGTTCAAAAAAAAAAATTACATCTTTAAAAATTTCAAGTTGTAACATTGACAAATATGATTGAGAAAAATGATATTACGGAACTCATTGACTAATCAAATAATTATGTACGACCTTTGACCAAGACTGAGACATGCTAGAGTGCGCGTGCGAAACGTGACAAACAAGCACATAAGTCGGAATGGCGTTGATGGCGGGGAAGGAGAACAACATGTGGCTGTAGCAAAGTCCAAAAAGTCCTGACGCCGGACCCAGGTATCGTGGAAGCAAACAAATCCAATAAACAATTGGACATAATCACACCTTAACATTTTTTTAAAAAGAATTAAAATAATTTTTTACTGCTAATTTAATTTTTTTTAAATGTCAATAACAAAAGGATAACTGTTATTTAAAATAATAAAATTAAATTTATATCAATTTATAATGATAAAAATGGTAAAATTTAAAAGGTTTAATCTGTCATAAAAATAGTTAAAGATAGAATAAAATTAAAGAATTAAAAAATAATTAAAGAAGATTATAACTAAAGAAGAAGACTGTAAAATAAAAATTAATTAATTAATTTTTATTTTTTATAAAAAAAAGTTGATTAGTTAATAAATTAATTAGTTTTTAATAAAAAAATTATTAAATTAAATCAAATTAAAATATTAAAAACTGATCTGAAAAGTCAACTTTAAATATATATTTCATACATTGAATCTACTAAAATTCACTTTTTAATTTATTTATTAAATAAATAATAAATAATATAACGTTAATGTTAATGTGATATTTAATTAATGAACATTTTGAACATTTTTAAATTGTTAGGGTTCATATTTTATTTTTATGTTAATGTTCAGTATTATGCTACCTTTGTATTTTTTTTAAAAAAAGAGCAAAATGATATCCCTTCTATTATTATACCCATACTCATTCCCAAACCCGTGCTCAAATCAAACGTCCCCTAAAGGTTTAATCAGAGAAATACGATCCAGATAAAAAATTCTGTGAATCTTGTCTCACACGAACTCGTTTCATGTTCTTGAGGAGTTCTATATGACGACAAGTCTAATAGAACAGGAACCATTTGGTCTCTCAGGTTCTGTTGGTTGGTAACCGGTCTCTGATTCATTCGCTTGGTATGCAAATCCTAACTTGCTGTTTTGATTGATCTGATGAAAAGTTTGTGACTTTGTATGTTTTTCCTTTCGGTCTCAGCTGAATCTATGTTGGGATTGGATGTTTTTCTTTTTCTTCTTCTGTTCTGACCGATCTTGAGATCTGTCATCTTTTGTCTTGTGAATGATTGTTCAATTCATTCGCCACTTTATACGAAATATGTTCTTCATTTCCAATATATCTAGATTTTAAAGCCAGGCTCAAGATCAGGTACCAGAACCACTCATGTTTCGTCGTAAGAACACTTCTTCTCACAATCAGGAAGATGAAGCCCTGCACCATCAGGCTAAGGTGATGATTAAATTGCGCGTTTCTGTGTTGATACTGTAATTAACCTGTGTATCTGTTACAATGCTGCTTTGCTAATTTCCTGTTTTGGTGTTCAGATCAAGGAGCTTAAGGATGCAATTGGTCCTCTGTCTGGTCGGAATCCCCGGTTCTGCACCGATGCATGCTTCAGGAGATATCTGGTAGCTCGAAACTGGAATGTAGATAAAGCAAAGAAAATGTTGGAGGAGACACTTGAATGGAGATCATCGTACAAGCCTGAGGAAATTTGCTGGGTAGGTGATCTTTAAAACTGAGTGTGCACGTCTTTGATCTTGAAAGTATAAAATTTTTCCCTTATTTCATTGTATTGTCAGCCTGAAATCGCAATCGAAAGTGAGACCGGAAAAGCATATAAAGCTAATTTTCACGACCGTCAAGGAAGGACTGTTCTTATACTAAGACCAGCAATGCAGGTATGGAATTGGAATGACTTGATTCCACTAATTTTTCTTAAATTTGAACTAAATGCCATTGCAACTACCGCAGAATACAACAGGAAAAGAAAACCAGATCCGGCAGTTGGTATACCTCTTAGAGAATGCAATCCTGAACCTTCCACAAGGTCAAGAACAAATGTCCTGGTTGATAGACTTTACTGGCTGGTCCATGGCCAACAGTGTTCCCATCAAGACTGCCCATGAGACTTCCTACATATTGCAGAACCACTATCCTGAGAGGCTAGCCGTTTCATTTATGTACAATCCTCCTCGGATTTTTGAAGCGTTCTGGAAGGTTTGAATTCTAATGCCCTCACTGCATTCTGTTCTGTGAAAACTTGGAAGTTATTAATCCCCACCTCATTAACACTTGAAATCATACGGGTTCCCACCAGTACTAGTTGCTGTAAGAGGCCAATGCTGCTAGCCTGCTATGCACTGATGAAGCTTAAAAATTCCCTCTTCCTTGGTAATTACACAAATCAGCTTAGTGTTCTGATCCAATATATTGCAGGTTGTCAAGTGTTTCTTGGATCCCAAAACTTTTGAAAAGGTGAAGTTTGTCTACCCTAATAAAAATGACAGTGTGGAAGTCATGAAGTCGTACTTCGATGAAGAAAATCTTCCCAAAGAGTTTGGAGGAAAAGCCATATTGAAGTACAACCATGACGAATTCTCAAAGTTAATGATTGAAGATGATCTGAAAGCTGCATCATTCTGGGGATTTGACTACAAGGACTCATGAAGCCAGTAACAGTTTTGATGGAGCTGAAGCGGCATCAAAGTCGGTTGGCTCCCTAATCTCTCCAGCTAGCTATTTGCATCTTCTAATGTGCAGATCTTCATCTTTGGCAACCTTAATTTGGCTACGAACATTTTCCCTTCTCTTAACATTTCTCTTGCTGACACTGCATTTTCATGAAAGGTGTACTTATAAATCAGATCATCCTATTTTCAACGGTATTCATAACTGTATTGGCCACATAGGTTGAACTACTGTTATCCCTTCACATTAGGAAGCACTTTGTCTGTCAAACCCGTCTAGAACACAGTATCTGAAACAAACTACAATTCAAGAGAGGAAAAACAAGAAGTAGGGGAAAAATCCTAATTCAAAAGTCAAAATATGGTGCCAGATGACCATTTTTCAAGCATGAGAATGTTAAGTGCCTTTGGATTTTCAGAACTGGGTATGCTACATCAGGTAAGAGGGATCAAACAAGCCTTCTTTTGAAGTTTCGCGGGGTTGCTTGGTAAGTGCGAATCAGCAATCCAACTCCTACGCCAATTCCAACACAAATGCCGAGTCCAATCCCTACACCAACCCTGACACCTATTTTGAACCAGGACAATTCGCCATCTTCACTTTCTAAATATTCCTTCCTCCTCCAGTACATGTTTCCATAATCTTCTTCAGTTTTCAATTTGTAACTCTTGTACTCTGCTACCTGCAAAGCATAATTGTGATGATATCACAAATGAGGTGCAGAATGTACGTTCCTACTATGTAGCCATTAATGACTTAACTCATAGTAGGAGCAAAGATAAGGGTGGCACTAAACTGAACGAATTTCAAATCTAGAGATATACATACCTCAGAAAAGTGTCAAATAATCAAACAGAGGAGATTTTTATGTTGTTTTCAGCTCAAAGGGTTGAGCTTTACTTAGATCAAACTAAAGAAATTCCAGTCCATGGAAGGAAGATTATAGAGCTGATTAATCGTAGCCTACATATCAATATCCCAAAAAGTGCAAATTTCTCGGGACAGAACCAAAATAGGCCCTTCACATGGAACAGGAAAGAGCACATGCAGCTCTGCAGATTGTGTGCTTTTATAAACTATATTGATTTAGAGACCTCTTACACAGTATCAATCAGTGAACAAAAATTGTTTCAGTTGCATTGAATTATATTTACCTATAAGCATACAAAGATCCATCTAAATGATTTTTGATGTGTGCTTCAGGATCTTCCATACTTGGAGACTCAGAAACATTAAATACTGTGCTCCGATATGCTTAAATAAAGCTGAACGAGAATTAATATGAAACTAAAGGGACTAAATCCAACAAAACACTTGGTCTCCTAGGAGATAGAGGGACCACTTGTGGAAAGCAGCCTCCTTCCATTAATGTCAGACTCAGAGCCTGCCAGTGAAAGGATATTGAAAACAATGTAACAGAAAGCATGAGGAGAGGTAGTCGAGTACTATCTCAGAGCTTGGAGACAGTGCTCTACCCATACCCGTGTCATCTAGGATAAGATGCTCCATGCAAGTTTAAGTATCAATTTCTAATGAAGCATGAGACCCTTTAAGACAGCGAAACATGTTTCAGTACAGGAAACAGACAACAGTTTAGAACATCCCGTCTAAAGTTAATAATTGGGTAAGTACAGAGAATATCTGCACAGAAACATGAGGCTGTTTTGAGCAGTACAAGACCACTTCTTAATGCAATGTCTGATCATGTAATCAAATGAATTATCGCCAAGTTTCAAGAGTTTTACCTTAAGGTCATCACCAGATGAATCGTTTTTGAGGGATTCTGTTGTCTCGTTCTCCAGAATTGCATCCAACACACCCTTTCTATTATGCTTCTTTCCATAACTAAGCTGCATAGTCTTGGTTAATATCATAGGCATTCCTGAGAAACAGCCCGTAATGTAAACTTCAATGGCTCGTGATGGCGACTTGGGATAGGTGATGTGTTTTCCCTTTAAGAAGCCAGTACCATCTGTAATTGCAGATTCACAAGTCATACTCCACCTCTTCTCATTGCCTTTAAACTACCTATTTTAGCCATTGTTGTTCGACATTTGAAAGACCCCAGGAAGAATAAGACGATCTTTCTCGTACACTTCAAATTTCACACTCCCAGTTGTCCTAATACTATCTGTGCTTACAAATGTAGCTTCTTCAGATATTTTATTTATTCGATCCCTTCTAAGAAGTGACAAGATACCGTCCGAACACATGCCACTTTTAGCATTATTAACTTCGAATTGGGTATCACGAGTTAGAGGGATGTGGTTGAGAGTAAGAAACTCGGGGGTCAAATCATCAACCTGAAAATTACCGATCCTAACATAAAAGACTCTCAAATCAAACCAAGATGAGGAAAATATGACGCGAGACTGAAATGGTGAGTATCTGACACTGAAGATTGCAAATTTCTGCTTCACCATTGCTGGATGCTTCATAAGGACCCTCCATGAAGATCATCAGAGCTTAACCCTCACAGAAACCTCCCAACTTAGATTGAACCGGTAACATGTAAAGGACCGTACAAGTGGCAATCAGATACTCAGAAAAAGAAAACTTGTTGCAAAAAGAAGCAAATATTTGTTTGCCCAGATGAACCCAAAGAGGAAAAAGGCTTTACGATTGCACGTGAAATTAAGTTTAGAAGAAAGCAGAGAAACCCAGAAACAGCCTCGAATCACCTGTATCAAAATAGTAAAGAAGACCTAATATTTAGGAAACAGAAACCCTTAAAAATAGGAAAACGTAAAGAGAAAAAACACAAGAAAGCAACAAACACGAAAGGAGCAATCTTTAACTGTTCTATAAGTCTTGACTGACACCAACGAAACACGCATGCACACGCTTCAACACCTGTTCAGGAACAAGAAAAACCGAAAACCTACACACAAATTTAACAAAGAACGAATCAGAGGTACAAAACCCACGAAGCTAGGCTCAAGTTGACAACAAACACATAAAAATGAAGAGATAAAGAAACCATCTTCGTCTGCAAGTTACCTGATTTATCATGTGAGCAGGAGCAACAAACAATGAAACAGAGCAAGCACCCTATGCTCTGCCAAACCCATGACCCATTCACTTTTATTCTTTTTTGTTCGGGTGATCATCACAAAGAAGAAGAAGAACCTATCAACTCTTTGAATTTGGTGACTCAAAACAGAAAAATGCCATTTTCATATACCTAACAAACCAAAATTGCCAGCTTTAACCAAACTAAAATATATATTTCCAACCACACCATGAACTAGAGTAAAATTAAGCTCACAAATTTTATAATTTTCTAATATTATATAAAACAATGCAGTAAAGCTTACGAGTTGCATGAATGATGACATTTGTTCGCTGTCCGTACGTGTCTATCCTTGGCAGCAAACAATGCGCCGGAAGGAAAGCTAATAATTTTTTTAAAAAATTATTTTAAATTTAGATTTAATTTTAATTGAATTGATTAAAAAACTCATCTATTTTAATCGATTTAGTCGTAAAAATTAAAAGTTTTGAACTATTTAAATTTTTGTTAAATTTATTTTAATAATTTTTATTTTTAAAAACAGATTAATTTATTAATTAATCAGACAAATTTTGTAAATTAACAACTTCTTATAAACTAAAATGAATTAATTAATGTTTATTTAAAAAAATTAATTAAACTTAAAATTCTTCTTAGATGGATAATATTTTTCAATTATATTTTAAAATTTTAATTTTATTTAATCACTAGTTGATTTTATGACGATCAAATCTTAAAATTCTTGTTTTTTCTATTTAACTATTGAACCGAATTTATTATTAATTCAAACTTTCAACTTTGCATGTATCATTAGTGATTCAACTTTAAGGGTTTTAAAACCTTAATTAGTCTTAATATAGTTGGAAATTAAATACTTGGCAACCATAATTCATTAAATCCATTTCTTAAATTACCGAGTGTTAGTTTTGGTGTATATGATTGAAAATTTATTACATATTTTAAAACTTTTTAGTTAATATGTTCATAAAGAACAATAATTGCTAATATTAAAAAAATGGGGAATAAGATATAAAGTTGATATGGTGAATTAGTTCAAACATGAGTAGAGGGATTAGGTTTATGCATTGGTCGGGTCGAGACGGGTCAAGAACGGCTTGGGCCGGACGGGCAGGAGCTGGCTCGATCTGTGACCAAATGGGCAACGGATGGGTTAGGCCAGCCTGGCCCATCGGATTATATGTTTTTAAAAAACTCAAAAATTATGTAGTTTTTTACGTTTCAGTCGGGCCATGCTCGACCTAATTTGACCCGTAGCACAAAAAACTCGTGCAAAAATTGAGTCGAATCGAATCGGGCTAAAATTGACATTCTTAATTAGGTTAAGAAAATTTATTTATTTATTTAAACTATTACACGTATGCTGTGGCTAGGTTTAAACTCACTTTGGATCCTTTGTTTACAGGTAAATGTTAGGTCCTAATAGACCGTGTCAATTACCCATATGATTTGAGCAAGAGAATGTAGCGTTAGTTTTTCTTTTTTCTTTTTCCAAAAATCGTCATATCAATCCAAAAGGTAGGATTAGTGATGGGTTAAGTTAGGTTTGAATTAATTTTTTAAATGGAATTTAAATTAAATTTTTGTAAATTAAACCGAATTTAAATTAAATTAAATAAAGATAACTGCAATGTATATATGTATCTCTGTATAATAGAAGTAAATTTATTTAAGAATTAAATAGTTGAATATAAGTGATTATTAAATGAATCAACAATTTAAAGTGTAACACCCCATGTTAGGGGTTAGAAAATTTAGGAATTTACAGTACATCATATGCTTTGCATAATTGAGTATTCG
>JANZLH020000115.1:4318621-4330735 GCA_026770325.2 Erythroxylum fimbriatum
CACAACCAACTTCAAGGAGAAACTTGATCCTGCTTTGATCAGGAGAGGTAGGATGGATAAACACATAGAACTTTCTTCTTGTAACTTCGATGCTTTCAAGGTTTTGGCTGACAACTACCTGAAACTCGAATCACGTCAATTGTTCACAAAGATTAGCAAGTTGTTGGCCGAAGTCCAAATGACTCCTGTCGATGTCGCAGAGCATCTGATGCCAAAGACTTTTCCAGGAGATCCCGAGACTTGTCTGGAGAGTCTTATCAGAGGTCTTGAAATTAAAAAACAAGAAAAAGAAGAAGAAGCAGCGAAACATAAAGATTCTTCCACCAAAGAAGAACAAGAAGCCCGAGAGAAGGATTCATCCATAAAAAAGGAAGCAGAACAGGACAAAGAATCACCGGAGAGTGATCAGCTGGGAAACAAGTGACGTGAGCAAGTAGACATAGCAATAGAAGTAAGTGGCTGCAGAAAGAGGTAACAATTTGGATTGAATAAGAAAGAAACAGAAAACAACCGTATGTATGAGCGCTACCAAGATACGAAGACCTAACTTTGATCAGTGACTGCCATGTCTTTTCTCAAAATCAACGGCCTAATGATTGTGGTTTATTTCGGATGTACAGCCCCGACGTCTTTGCACACCATATCAGTTATTACAACCATCCTAATAATAATAATAACAACAATAACGAGTATCGCTGATACACAAGATTTAGGGAGGTTCAGAAATACGCAATCTTATCTTTAATTAATAAAGAGGTTATTTTTAATTTTAATTATTGTACTATCCTTATATCTTTGTAAAAAAGGAACCCTGAGTTGAAAATTGGGATAGGATCTAATCTGACTATAGCAAATTATGAAATTTTTTCATATTTTGATTCCTTAAAAATCAAGATCACTTTAATTTTATAAAATGTTTAACACATAAATTATAATAAAGTATAAAACCTTATTATGAATCTTAATCCTTTTCTTGTGTATCCCACGAACTCTTTCCGGAACTGATTCATCTCAACTAATATAACCACACAAGTGTTTAACTTCTAATGGTATCCACGTAATAGATTGAGAGAACTTTGTAACTCTTACATATAGGCTAAGCAAGAAGTGTTACCTCAGCTTATGCCTGCTTATAATAAGTTTTATACATTTTAGTATTTTAATTGAAATTAAATTATAATTTTAATTAAACTTTAATTAGAATTAAAAATAATTCTAATTAAATATCAATTATTCCTAAATAAGATCCAACATCTTATATTGATTATTATTTATTAAATGTCTCATATTTAATCATAAAATTTCTCAAAATTTTCCTTTGAACTCATCTGGTTATGGCTAGACCAAGGTTACAAATATCTCCACATATGAGCTATTTGGATAGTCCTAATATTATATAGAAGAAAAGGTATTATAACAATAACTCAAATTTCTCTCTTAGATACGACATACACATCTTACTAAAGTACTTTAATCGACACCCTCTTTACAATTCTCAACGATGGTAGTATTATAAGGACTATTGCTCCATAATTAAATGTGAAACCTGATGATACGACTCTACCTACAAGATTAAAAGTTCAAATTCAAATTGTAGGAGCTGAGCAAGATCCCATTGCTATCATAGTCACACTCCATCATCAAATCATTTACGGATTGCAGAAACATGAGATCTAAACTTTCCAAACTTTACAAGATATGCCTTTTATGTAACATCTCGTTTCCATACAAAGGGTTTGAACCCTAAAAATTTGGTACATGTGAGTTCAATCAGAGAAGTTAGGAAAAACACATCTCATGCTCATGCATTACATAAAGTGCACATGCACATAAATAGTGAATCTTTGCATATAACAATAATTGTACATGCATTCATTGACATTCCGGGTATAATTGTTAATAAATGTGATTGTGATTAAGAATTGTGAATTGTTTATTTGGAAAATTGAATTGGAGAGTATAATTGTTGTTTTAGAATTTTTGGAGAATTTTGGAGCAATTTTTTGAAAAAATTGGGATAATTTCTGGACTAGAAAAAATGCCAAGTGGCAAGACAATTGTTAACTGGCAGTAGAATTACTGTCCAATGACATTGAAAATTTTGATAAATGACCTTAGGATTTTTTTTTGACAAGTGGTAATGAAAATTAGGAGACAATTGGATTAGAAATTGGAAACAAATTGGGCTAGTTGTTAAAGTGGACCAAATGGAGCAATGAGTCACTTGCCACACCACTCATTTTCTTTAAGTGAAAGATCATATTTTGGTCTTCCACCAACGATACATGCTCCTTCTTCTTCTTCATTCTTTATTTTCTCCATTCTTCTTCTCCATTCACGTTGCTTTCTTCTCCAAGGCTTAAGGTTGAATCTTTCTTCCCTCTATCACTAGTAACTTGCATTCTCTACCCTTCCACCTTGTTTTCTCCTTCACTCTCACTAAAAGACCCAACCTATTCCTCCATGAAAGTTGATTTGGTGAAGATGAAAGAGCTAGGGTTGAGTGAGAGTTTGAAGAGCTTGGAAGCTAAATCAAGCAAGTATCTTGATTTATATCATGGATCTTGGTTAAATGAAGCAATTGTGATGTTAATTTAGAGGTTAATTGCATGAGATGGGGTTATGGGTATATGGGTGTTATGTATAGTGAATGTTGTTTAAAATTTGTGTTATTGATCAGTAATGATTATAGACATAATTATAGAGGTTAAATGACCTTGATAATGAGTTTGGTTTATGTTAGAATGAAGGATAAAGAGAGATTTTGATGATTTGATTTTTTTGCAAGGGTTATGTATATGTCATGGGTGATGAAAACAAGTATGTACATGTCTTGTTTTTGAATATTTAGAATGAGTAATACTTCATGTAATGGTTTAGAGATGTTGAGGTTGATTGATCTTCAAAGTGAGTTTTAAATGAATGTAGAAAAAATTGGTTATGAATGGGTAAGTTTATATGTTCTGTTTTGGTTGATGATCATGTTAGGATCAAGTTAGATCATAATTTGTTGTGATTCCTATATTGAGTTGATTTGGATAGAGAGTGATGAGGAAGTGAAAAGGAAGAGATAATTTAGGCATGGGATGAGTTAGCAGTAAATTGTTAGAAGTTGGAAAATTCTAGAAATTGGTAGCAGGAAAATTTTTACTGATATAGTTTTGTATTAGCCATAACTTGCTTTGTAGTTATCCAATTTGGTTGATTCTTGATTTGGTTTAAACTAGAGATATATGGCTATCTTTCTTATGAAGACATCGATTATAAATTGTGCTTCTAAGAGTCTCAAATTGTGATGTGAAAATGAGACCTGAATGTTGCAAAAATTTGGATGAATGTATATGCTTGTGTTGTGAATTGGGTGATTATGAGCAAATAGGAAATTGAATTGAATTAAGGATGTTATTGAACTAAGCTTGAGGGATGCATGAAGAATTTATCAACTTGAGATGTTGGATTTTGAATAAGAAGTGCTTGATATGTAGGAATAAGATAGGTAATGGAAAAAGAAGGATAGGAAATGTTTGAATGATATGATGAATGAAATGAGTTGTAATTTGAGAGTTTAATGAAATCTAATTGGTATGTGAGTTGATATGAAGTGGTTTTGTGCTAAAAGAGGTGAATTTGAGAAGTGTATGGGTGTATATGAGGTTAGAATGAGTGTAGGAACCTTGGAAGAGGCTTTGGAGGGAGTTTTGGGAGACATATGTCCGTTAAACGGACATTAACGGACCTTCTCGGGTCTAAAAAGACCCTCAGGCCAGTGTATGTCCGTTAACGGACCTTCTCGGATGATTTGGTGCAATTTGGCCCGTCCATGTCCTTTAAACGGACATGCATGTCCGTTTAACGGACATCCACTGTACAACTACAGTAAATTGCATTTTTGGCACCCTTAGAGGCCGAATCTCGATTTGAGGTTTTCATGAAAGTTGTAGATCTCAAAGTCCTCTTTCAAATGGTCTAAAAACGAAAGGAATAAGAAATTTGTAGAAAGAGTTATGGACATCGCGCCAACATAGGTTCAGTTTGAGTGAGGTCATAAACTTAGTTGCTTCTTTTGACCATAACTCCTTCTCTAGACCTCCAAATGACTTGGTTCTTGAAGCAATAGGTTCCTAACACATTTTCCTATATCTCCATGAAAATTTGTATTAATTGATGTTGAATTGAAAGAGATTGATCAAAGGAAAGTGTGGGAGTCTATTGAGACAGTGTAAATGAGATTAGTTTTACTGAGCATACTTCAACGTTTTGCTTATAATTGGATCTATAGGATTCCAAATGAAGTGATTTTTAAATTGGAGTAACCTAGAGACATGGGTCTACAAGTGGTCTCAAGAAATCAAATTCTGATTAAGTGTCTAAAATATTGAATTTCTAGATTGAAGATGGATATAGGACACTGTTTTGGATAAGAGCAGTTTAAAAGTGATTGAGGCATATCTTCCAAAGTACTGAACCGAATTGAGTGATTTTGGTGTCCATAGAAACATAAGACATATAAGAGAGACCAAATCATATCAGTTTCGCTTTCTAATTTGATGTGAACGATAGAACCAAAAATGTGATTGGGAAATTTCTGAAGTGAGTCAATGAGAAAGAAATGGAGATTTTAATGGGTTTAGTGAGGCATAAACCTAAGTATCAATTATACTTAGTCGGGTGACTTTGTGATGTATTAGAGGGAAGATACCCGGAATTGTCATGAATATGCATTGTCATACACATGTGTGCATTACATGAATGGTTATAATTGTGCAAGTATTAATATATGTGCGTTGTATGTACGACATAATGTCAATGTGCAGGATATGCGCCCATATTAAGGAGTTTCCAGATCTTAGAAGAAATTGCTAAATTGGAGCGTACTGTGAGTAGACCGAGATGGTCTTATTTCATTGATTGCTTCGCTTTATTTTGTATAATTGAACTCCTGAAATGTGACTGAATGTGTTTGTGTATGTTGGGTGCCGGACAGGAGGTCCGATGAATGTGAAAAGTGATTGGGAAATTGAAGTGCTACTTGAATTATGTGTATTCAATACCGATGTGATGTGATCTATGATTTGGAATTGTTATTGCATATAAAATGAACTTGTAACTTCTCCATTTTAATGTGGCATGCCGGACTAAAGTCCGATGAGATGTAAAAATGTTGAAATGGGAGAGGTAAGTTATGATACATAATTCGGCTGATCAATGTGTTCTACATAGGAATTTGCATATGAATACTGATGTGATACCTAATTCGGCTGATTTTTGCATATGAGGTCGCAATGGGAATTTTCATATGAACACTAATGGGACATAAGAAAGTGACTGAATGAGATATGAAATTGTGAGTGATGCATTCCATAGCATGAAATATAATGGCAGTTGTGACCAGAGTAGTCATCGATTAGAGCTTAAAACTCAACGAATGAAAAAGGGCCTCGAGCTCGAAGGGAAGTAGTGTATACCCAAAGGTCTCTCCTACTCCTACAGATCAAAAATGAATCAGAGCCTTGGGCTCAACGCATAATGAGCCCCATGGGGGACAGTTCAGGCACTCTGTCACAATAACGTAACAACTGGAAAGTGAGTCACATGCACACTGCATATGCACATAACTTATTAAATGATATTGAATGGGAAATGAATGATTACTTATATGAGATGGGAAATGATTGATTACCTATATGAGATCCAATGTGGTTGGTAATGACATGGAATGTGCTATGTGAATGATATATGATCTAAGTGATTTTCTGAATGTAATATGTGATTAATATGCTTGCTGTTGAAATGATGCTTACGATGGGATTACTGTGTATTATGTGACTGGGTGAGCCATCGATGATGGTCACTCACTAAGTTTCGCAAAACTCACCCAAAATTTGCAACTATTTTTTAGGATTAGAAGAATACCCCATTAGCCCAACGAGAGTATGTCTACAACATTCAAGTGAGGAATAGAGGTCGGGATTAGTTCGCGTCTGCATTTCATGTCTTTCATTTTTGTATATTGTGTAAATTGAAATGACTTATGGATTTTGTAATTGTAAAAGGGCCTAAACGGCCATATGGGAATTGTCTTGATAAATGACATTGTATGAATGGGAGGGGCTTATGCCCTATTGGATTATTGACTTCCGCTTATGTGCTTGTGTGATCCAAAAAAATATATACCGATTTCTGTTAAACTGAGTGATGCATCACACCACCCTCGCGGGGCATGGACTCGAATAGCACCGTCGATGTCGGGTTCGGGTCTTGCGGGAGTGGGATGCTACACTCTCAAACTTGGTAACTTCTAGGCCTAAATATTCCTTCTTTTTAAGAATTCTAATATTTACAAACCAATTCACTCTTTTGGAGATTTTGATATCTTGTCTTACAATGTCATTTGCTTGACCTTTTATCAATGTATTTCATTTTTAATGCTTGTGACATCTCTACGCTCTTTAATTAGATCAAGTTTAAAACAAAGTTGTTTGTTATTTCCCTAAGAGTTAGATGCATGTACTCTTGAATCAATAATTTTTTCTTTATAGGAATCAAGGTAAGATTAAAGGTTTTTCTTTAATAAGTGTTTTTATGTTGCTCAATATGCCCATAATATGTTATAAATCTCTTTATGCCAAACATGTTTAGCATCCTTGACTTTGGTTTCCAAGCTTTACAATATTTTCCTATTTATGACTTTGATCCATGTATTAGCCTATGAGTATATAATAAACATGAAGTGATGCTTGATTTTTAAGTCTTCATAAAATTCATGAAATGATATTAATAGTGGGCCTACTTATGAAATTCTTTTTTGAGAAGCCTTCAACTACAAGAGACAACGGTTTAATGATATCCATTCTCTATTGAACAAAAGGGATGACACTTGATATCAAGATATAACTGATGATAGCTAAATGATGTAGGTTTGAGTATCTTCGACACTTATTGCTCTTTCTTGCTATTGAGTACCTTCGACACTTATTGCTCTTTCTTGCTAACTCTTGAGCATCCATTCGAATTGTAGTCTAAAAATTGTCTTATCTTAAGATCTTTTCTATTACGGATGATTCTACCTGATGGAATCCATATACGCCCCCTCATGAATTTCAATAAAGATATATTGTATTTCATATTTAAGAATGCATCTTAAGTATAGTAGGATGAAAGATCTTCTAAACAATTGCAATTTATAATTGAATATCCCGAGGCCTACACAATGAGCTTCTTTGCCTTAATTGTTTCATCTGGTAACTTTTCCTCTCATAAGTATTTTTGGATTGAACATATCAAATATGTTTCATCTTGTTCTATGATAGCTACATGGTTAACCTGCATTGATATTGACTTTGTCTACTCCTTAATAATGATTTCTTGAGGATGACACCATTCTTAGCTCCTATATTTGTTAGGTAATCAACCTTGTGATTTTATTACCTTGTTATTGACTTAAAATTGATCCATATTTTTTATTTTATCTACCTATACTTTTCCTTATATTTTGTTAGAATATCTTTTTTTACCTCTTTAGTGTCATTAACATAGTTTACTATAACTTATGAGTATGATTTAATAATTACAAGTCTAATTTGAAGTTCATTTAATAACTTCATCTTAGATGACAACACCTTATTTCTGTCTCGTTGTTAAATGCTTTGAATTTGTGTTACATTATTTATTGTATAATTATTCTCATTGGCCCTTCAAAAAATATTCTTGTATCGATGCCTTTTTTTCTCTTATTGCATCATTTATGAACAATGTCCAAGATGGGTGTTCTTTGTTAGTTGTAAGGTTATCATGAACTTTATTATGTTCTTTTAGGGGTGTCAACATGTTATATGAAATCTGCTATGACTTATGATTTTAAGAAAATTCTAGAGATGTACCTAATATGGAACTCTCTTAATTCAGTTGACCATTTCACAAGTCTTCTTCGTACAACTGGTTTATGAAGAACTTAACCTAATGGAAGATTTGTGTATAATTTGATTGTATGAGATTGAAAATAAGTCCCTTAATTTCCTTGTAGTAATAAGTAGCATATGTGCTACTTTTTTCATCTGTAAATATTTTAGCTATACACCTTATAATATCTAGACATAATATGTGGTCCTTTAAGTTTTCTCTTCTTCTTATATAATATTGCTCATATATTTTATTCGAAGTTGATTGCAATGGTAGAGTCTTGAATTAAGTTGTTGAAAGTGTTGTTGGCATTTTTAAGTCCATTAAAACTCCTTAGGCTGTCATAATATTTTGAAGAATGACAAGTATCGATAGATCTTAATATATGCTTTGATAGACCTTAATTTTTTGCATAGTTACATCTGTCCCTTAAGGGTGACCATACATTCGACGAATTTTTCTATTTTCACATCAAATGTGTATTTTTTGGGATTTAGTTTCATACCACATTTTTTGCAGGTTGTAAAATATTCTTTCAAGTTGATAATATGGTTTTCTTTAGCACCCTTTTTACAATCATGTCATTAACAAAATTTACTAACCTTTAATAGGTAATCCTTTATATTTTTTAAACCAAAAGGCTTGATATTGTAATAATATATACCATTTTATATGATAAAGGATGTCTTTTCCTCACTTGTCTCATTCATTTTGATCTTAAGCATTCATGAAACTTAAGGTTTAGTGGCCTAAAGTGGCGTCTACCAATTGATCTATCTTTGGCAAAGTTGTTGAGTTCTTAGATGAAGCTCGAGTCTAAAAGTTTGATCACATCATCTTTCATGTTTTGTTTTCTTTCTATTGTGAAGTTCCTTTTGTTTTTTTAATAAATATCCTAAAAAAAGAGTCAATGTTGAGCTTATAAGAGATAATTTTCCTACTAGCCTCTAGCATGTCAATTGGATTCCACTAAGAAACATCCAAGTGTTAGAATAATAAATTCTTCAAGTTTTCTTTAGCACTTTCTTCCATCCTTGATTCAATTTTAAAAGTATTGGAATCTTCAGGTCTTTCTATTATAGCCTACTTAATATCTTTTTCTAGCTCACCCTCGATTTCTTTTTATCAAATCTATAACATCTAATTCTTCAATTTTTGTTGTGAATATAGCATTCCTTTCTTTTGTGGTTATAAAATAATAATATTTTGACATTCTTTGATCCTTATATATCTTGCCTTCTCCATTTAGGGTTATGAACTTTATTTTCAGTGGTTGAATGATGTGATTACTCGTGTTTCAACTATTGATGACCTATCAATTATAATGTTATATGTGAAGGGTCTAATTATTGCATAGAATTTTGTCATATTTATTACCTATCTTGAGCATGTCTTTATTATCATAGAAAAAGATTTCTTCCTTTTTTATGCACATTAAGTCATCCTCAAAACTAAATAGAGGTAAGGTAGCAAGTTTTAGTCTATCCATTGTGATGTATGTCTATTTGAAAGCGTCGTATAATAAAATACCCATGACACTCCATGTATCTACCAATATTCCTTTGACCAAGGATTTGGTTATCGACAGAGTTACAAAAATGACATCTTTGTGAGGGTGAATTAAGGACCTATTATCCATTTTCCTACAAGGTGATCTTAAATACCTTCATAATTTTATCAAAGTATGTATAATCAAGTCATTTGTTTCAATTCTCCCCTCGTGGTGTTTTCTTTCACTGAGATCTCAACTCCTTACGATCACATCCAATAATTAAATAGATCACCCTTTAAGTAGAGTGTGGTTCCTTATTAAGTTTCTTGGTTCTCAACCTACATGGAGGGTTCTTTCTTTGTTCCTTCCTACCTTAATTATACCTACCAATTTTTCTCAAAAAATAAATCAATCTTCCTTGTTTTACCATTTCATTGACTTTCCTTATAATATTTTTACAGTCCTTGATGTCATATTCAATATCTTGTTTAGAAATGATGGTATAGGCTCTTATCTCTTTTAGTAGGATTGGAGACAATTCTTTTTAGTTTTCCATTTATATTATTTTTAAGGATATACATAATAACACTATTGAGATACGTATTGAATATGAGGAGATCATATTCAATCTTTCCTTTATTTTTCTCTTTTGATCATTTTTTTAGAAGACTTCTTTTTAGTTTTATTAATTAAAGACATAACCATCTTCCTATCTTTTGTTATACTTATTGCTGAGGCTTCTCACATTACATTCAACATCCTTTAGATCTATATATTTATATGCCATTATTTGCACCTACTAAAAAATTAAAGGTTGCTTTTTCTACATCGAGTTTCAAAGAGGTTGACAAGGTATAAATTTATTAGAAGAGCTTATTATTGCCACCTTTGCATTGAGGGTAGCGATTTGAGTTATCTCAAAATTAAAATGATGTAAGTGATCCCTTAACTCTCTTTTAACCTTTAATTTATTAATATAAAGTAGGACAAGTCTATGGATATATGCCTATTGCTGACAAAGTGTGATATGAATGGAGCTATACATTGCTGAAAGGTGGCCATTAAGGCTATAAGTAAGGCTTGGAACTACAATCGTGTAATGCTAATCAGGATAGAAGAGAAGACTATGTATTTTACAGCATCGAATGTTTCATACAGATCTATAAGTTATCTACATTGATGCATGTCATTGACAATATTGTGTGTGCTATCATCATCACCTCAATAGTAATGACTCCACTAAGACATCGAATATCATCATGATATAGATTATTAAGGTTTGCCCCAATCTTTCATATTACAAGGTACAAATTGTATGGATATAGATGAGGCTCCTTCTAACTACGGTCATAGGGTGTGAGTTTGTTGCCTTTCATGCATTTGCTACCTCTCTTGCAACAATCGTCAAATTTATTATATGATATTAAAATTTCAACGGCTTGGTCCTCAAATTGCACATTGGCCTAAAAAGCTACAAGGGTGTTGGTTGTTCCGTTAAAGTTATGGATTAATAGCTTCTATGAGTGTCTGTCATTCTTTATTATGGTAGTTTTAGTTTTAATAGATTTTTTCAAGCAAAAATATTAAACAATGTTAGAACATTTGTTTACATTAATCCATTGTGATGCCCGTCTATTTGAAAACATCATATAATAAAATATCAATTCCACTCCATGTATCTACCAATATTCTTTTGACTAAATTATTGTTTATCGATAGAGTTATAAATGTGACATATTTATGAGGTTGAATTAAAGACCTATTATCCATTTTCTTATAAGGTTATCTTAGATACCTTCATCCTTTTATCATAGTATGTATAATCAAGTCATTTGTTACAATTCTCCCATTGTGGCTTTTTTTTCACTAAGATTTTAACTCCTTACGATCATATCCAATGATAAAGGAGATCACGTTTTTAACAAAGTGTGGTTCCTCATCAACTTTCTAGGTTTTTAACCTCCATAGAGGGCTCTTTCCTTGTTCCTTCCTACCTCGATTGCACCTGTCAATTTTTCTTAAGAAATAGTTCAACTTACCTTGTTTTACCATTTCATTGGCTATCTTTATGAGATTTTTACAGTCCTTGATGTCATGTTGGACCATGTTTCTGAAGCCCAACATCCGAAGTCATAAACCTTGTGCTTATTACCCTGTATGTCATTTGCCATCATTCCACAATGGTGGTTGCCCATACCAGTCAATCACTAAAATTATTGTTAAACCCCAAACTTGTTTTTATTTTATTAAGCATAATTTAAATGAATTATGAGCATTGATGGATTAATTTTGGAACTAATTACGATGTCGGGTTTAGTAGGACTGTTATGACATAAATTAAGTGAATTGAAGCATTAATGTTATAAGATGTGTATAAGGGCAAAATGGTCGTGACACTTAAGTGTACAAGGTTATAAGGCTTTAAGTGAAGGGTAAAGGGGACCTTTCACCTTATTAAGAGTATTAATTAAAAGAAGAATAAGAGAAGAAGAAAATGTGAAAGAGGGAGAAGAAGAAGTTATCGTGGGTTAGGAGAGAAGAGGAGAAAAATTAGGGTTTTGCAACTCTTGGAGATTTGAAGCTTCAAACAAGTAAGTTATCCTTTAATCACATGGTTTTGATTGATTTATGGCTTAGCATGTGTAGGAAATGTGTGAGAAATGGTTTAGGTAAAGGTTGTTATGTTGAATCTTTAGGGTTTATGATCTAAGCTTGGTTTTGAT
>JANZLH020000115.1:4330835-4341421 GCA_026770325.2 Erythroxylum fimbriatum
ACATCATCTTACTCAAAATTGATGGGAGATTCACTATACCCATACACTTTCTAACATTTCTCAACCAAAACCCATCCCAAAACAAGTTAAGGGAAATCATGACTCACCTTTTAGCTTCAACTACACAAGGAGATGTTTAGCTCAAAATGAAGCTCTTGACATTTTCCACATCTTTAATACTTGAACTTTCTTGGAACAAGCTCTAAATCTCTTGGAACAAGCCACCCTAGCTTTTCTTCTTTCTCTCCCCTTCTTTCCTTCTTCACGGCACACTCTCTCCCTTTCACTCTCAAATTTCGAAATTTCTCTTCTATTTCCTACTACTTACTTCTCTTTTCATTTTCCTTTTATACTCTCTTCACTAACTTAAGCCCTTTGGGCTCAAGCCCACTTGCCTTCTCTTCATTCTCTTCTTCTACTAACACTAAAGCCCATTTCCTTCTCCTTCATTTATTTCTTCTTTCTTCTCTTTATAACTTAGGCCCACAACTTATACTCAAGCCCAACTAACATTTAAATCCCAACTAACTTAGTAAATACAACTAACACATTCATTACACATTAATTCATATCAACTAACTTCATTAATAGTTCATGCTAATTAATGTTATCTTAATTAATGCTAACTTAATCTCACTTAATTAGGCTAATCATGATTAATTAATCATAATCATAATAAAAATAAATAAAAAAATTTTCGGGGCTAACAAGTGACCTACGTTGCTTAGGGCTAAATATATTGGTTAATTAGGATACAATATTCGTCGATTCACCTTAGGAATTTTCCATACTCATTTATAATTTTAGGTCAATCAAATAAATGGCATTATTAATACATTTTCATGAGAATGATTAGCTAACGCAATAAGGTAGGAAAAATTTTACGTTAAAAAAAAGGTTGTATAAATTTAACTAAAATAACTATTCCGCTAGCCTTCGGGTTATAAATAGAGGTAGTAATCAGTTGAGAATGTGATGTAGCTGAGTAACTAAATCAACACGCATCACAAATGTCTGCCTTCAAGTAAAAATACTATAATGACATTCCAACCAAGTAGCTTAATAACAACATGACTTAGTTAAGTAACCGAATCGATATTCATCACAAATGTTTGCCTTCACATAAAAGACTAGGTTCGTGTCCTTAAAGAAAAATCAACAAAAAGAATGTTTTCAAATAAAAACCTATCAAACTTGTTAGTAGCGTGATTTTTCATGAAAACCTACTGAGGAATAGCTACACTTTTATTTTGACTGAATGATTATCAATGTGTGTGTACAAGTGATAGGGGTGAATAGACTCAACATTAAAATTTTGATTAGTTGTATATCGAGTCCAAGGTGCTTAGACGCAGATTTCATGTGTTAATAATTTGGAACAACTTGAATAATTATGTTTAGAGTTAAATTCTTTCATGAAGTTGAAGCCATTGCCTCATTTGTTGCATTGTGTGTTTTGTTCTTTGTGTTATTTGTTATTTTGTTTGCTTGAGGACAAGCAAATGGTTAAGTGTGGGGATGTTGATAGGTGTGAAATGCATCATATTTTAGGTTATAGTTTGATATGTGTTTAGCCATTTATTCGATTGTTTAGTACATGTTTAGGGTGGAATTGTATTAGTTTGTGATTTATTTGTGTTTTAAGTGTTTTATGGGTTAAAGCAATTCTTTGAGCTTAAATATGATGTTTTTAAGATACGTTGAGGTGCTTGTAGTGTTTTAGGGTAAAGATCAAAGAATGGAGGAGTTTTGGATCAAATTAGGGCCAATTGCATAGCCCACGATCGTGGCTTACGTTGGGCAACTATATAGTCACTTCCAAACTTCGCGTTTCAAGAAATTTTTTGGACCTTTTGGACCCCGAAAGAACCTTAGTTCAACCCTAAACACAAAAGAACATAAATATAACAACAAGAACAGAAAGAAGGAATTTTTACATTCAGCCACTCCTAGAAACCCTAAAGGGAGAGAAAAAGGAGAGAAAGAGAGAAGAAGAAGTGGATCCTAACGTCACTACTCCCCGGATCAGGTGCTATCCTGATGTCGCTGCCTTCCCAATTTGTCTAACCTAAGTTCCATTTTCTCTTTATTTCCTTTTTCATTTAAACATACAAAGTTGAGATGGATTGTATGGAATTGGATTTCGGGTTGTTAAAAATGTTCTGAACTCTCCTTCGGGATTTACTTTGAGTTAATGTTGATTTAGTTATTTTTGTGTTTATTGTTTTGGGTGTTGTGATTGATTAATATAATTGCATGTTTCAGTAACAAACCGAGAAGGTGGCCCAAAAAAAATGATTGTATGAGATTCGATTGTTTATTAAAGAGCTTTAGAATTAATTAAAATTGTGGGTAATTTGTGAATTGAGATATTACAAGTTCCATAATTCAATTAGGGTTTACAATTTAAGGTTTAATGGTAATAACTCGAAAGAGAGTAATCAACCCTATGACTGTCTAGAACTGATAACCCGTAAACCCATAAATGGCTAAATTAACATTAATGATAGGTAAAATCTCCTCTCTCATAACTTGATTAACTCTCTTTACGGATTTCCATAGTGATTTGTATAACTAATCAATTTAATTCCATTTTGTTGAAATTTCCGCTTTACAATTCTTGAATCAATTTCTAGTATTTACTTTCCGTGTTCACTTGTACATTTTTTATTTCTTTTTATTTTTTTCTTTGAGCCTTAGATGACTTAGGATTAAGCTAGTCCCTCCTTGTAGGATCGATATCTTAGGTATTACGCGAACGACCCGTACGCTTGCGAATTATCGAGGTTAATTAATTCACGACCAGTTAACAAGGAATAAATTTATTGAAAAAGTCTATTACTACCACCTTTGCATCGAGGCTAGAGATTTGAGCTGTCTTAAAACTAAAATGGTGTAGGTGATCCCTTAATCTCTCTTTTAACCTTTGAGTTATTAATATAAATTCGGACAAGTCTTTGGTTATGTGCCTATCGCTATTCGCTAACAAAGTGTGATATGAATCTAGCTATAAATTGCTGGAAGATGGCCATACAGGCTATAAGTAAGGTTTGGAACTACAATCGTGCAGCGCTAATGACGATAGAAGAGAAAACTTTACATTTTACGACATCGGATGCTTTATACAAATGTATAAGTTCTCCACATCAATTCATGTGATCGACAAGGTCGTGCGTGTTGTTATAAATATTTAACATTGGCATTTTGCACCTAAATAGTAATGGCTATTGACTATTAGTATTAGGTTATGTGTCATATTCCAATGGTACTAATTATATGGATGTAGATGAAGCTCCTCCCAACGATGGTAGTATCGTGTGAGTTTGTCATCTTTCATGCATTTGCTAATGCTACCTATCTCAGCCTAGTCCTTAGGTTGCTTATTGAGTCTAAGAGCTTCAAGTTTCATTAAAGTTTACAAAAAGATAACTTCTATGAGTTTATATTATTCTTTCTTATAATAATTGTTAATTGTTTTAAAATTTTCTAAAGCAAAAATATTAGACAAATTCAAAACTTTTTAAACATCTATTTATTATCAGGTCCCATATCTTTGAAGGCATCATATGATAAAATATCCACGACACTCTATGTATCTACCAATATTCTTTTGACCAAAGAATTGGATTTTGATAAAGTTACAAATATGGCATCTTCGTGAGGGTTAATTGAGAACCTATTATCCATTTTCCTAAAAGGTGATCTTACATACCTTCATCCTGTTTTCAGAGTATGTTATAATCAAATCATTTGTTGCAAATCTCCTCTTATGGCGCTTTCTTTCACTGAGACTTTGACTCCTTATTATCTCCTTTAATGATCATGTGGATTACCTTTTAAGTAGAAAATGGCTCCCCATCAAGTTTCTTGGTTTTTGACCATCATGGAGGGCTCTTTCTTTATTTCTTCCTACCTCGATTGTACCTACTAATTTTTCTCAAGAAACAACTCAGCCTTCCTTGTTTTATCGTTTTATTGGCTATCCTCATGAGATTTTTATAATCCTCGATGTCGTGTTCAATATCTTTTTTTCCTCCTATGGTAAACATCCAGAAAGGCCAGATCATGGAGGCTCCCTTAATTGGATGCTAAGGCTAGCTTATCAGAAAATGAACTATTGTCGGGATAAGCAGCTAAATACTAAAAAGGTCAAGCAAGGCACATTAGAACACCCTCTATGATATAGAATTTGAAGGAAGCAATCCACAAGAATATGTCTGTTTCTGAAAAAAATGAAGGGAGAAACAAAGAGCCATGCCCCAAATGAGCTACCTCATTTCTCTGCCTAATCTACAAAGAGCTTCTTTAGTGCAACATTATGGATGTTATGATTGAGTGGCCAAATTTCAGTACAAAATCTTAGTCACCTATCTTCAAGTTGCCTTTGGCTTTGACTTGATGCGCTTCACCCTTGAATACAGAAAAACTCCAGCAAGAGCAATCCCAGTCCCTGCATCCAAGGCGAAAATAAGTTCATTATGAATATGGAAAGATTAACTTCACTGTTTTGTTTCTGTACAAGGAATTAAGAATCTTACCAAGAGAGTTGATGGGTGACACTGGCGTTTGGAAGAAGAGAACAGAACTAACAATTACAACTACACGCTTCACGCAGTTGCCAACCGAGTGGGTAACAGGTGATACTCTCTGCAATATCATATAGGAAACCTGCAAAATTGTTTTGTCCCAGCATGAATCACTACCAACAACAAAGTACGAGAATTAGGTGCCTATGATCCTATGAAACAATACACCAGAATTTACAGAAGCTTGCGTGCTCTAAAATGAAGTCAAACACTAGGTTACCATTAATGTTTTCATTCTACTTTATATTCTTCACTGACAAGAGTCAACAGTGTGAAATAATAGAGCAACGTCTACATTGGTCATATAACCTAATTCTGCAATGTCCTGCCTAAAGAAACATTTTATCACAGAATATCATTAGCATGACAAGGACAACAAATTTACAAAATCTTAATCAATCAAGAGTTCCATTCTTAGCTTGGAGCATACTTGCAACAGCAAAGTATAGGAAGATTAGCAGTTTTTTTTTTTTTTGGTAAATCAGTAAATTAAATAAATCAACAAAGAGTTATGTACGTATCAAGAGATTGTCAAAGCTGCAAATCTCTTTCCAGAACCAAAAGGAGTAGTCTTATCTAAGAACATGAGCAACACTATTTGTTCCTTATGAACCGAAACAGCCACAACAACCAACCTATACAAATTTACCAACCAAGATGACCTTGTAGGAAGGTACATCTTAACCAGCAACACACACATTTACAGAATTACATAGTAAAGCAATAAAGTAAAACAGGTCAGTCATTCTGCTAGTCAACAAATGTGATGTATGGAAAGGAACAAGAAAAATGACAAATGTACAAGAAAAATTACCTGCTGATAGGCATGGAAGCAAAGTGCAGCAAGCAGAGACCTAATATACAGCTCCTTAAGATTCAATCCCTGTCAAACAAATGAACATAGAAGAAATCAGGCATAAACTTAAACCAATCATGTCTTTAAGTAATTTCATAGCAATTCTTAGCCGTGTACAAAAAACTCACAGCAGATTGGAGGTATGCCGGAGTAAATTTGACACCTTCCATGAAGAAAGCCACGGGGGCTAATAAGATAAAGGACATAATCGTGATAATTGAGAAGAGGGTGATATTGTCCATAGAGTCCTGCCAATCAACAAGCCACAGATAATGCACTGGTAGCAGACATCATATGAGACAAGTATTGCGTGCATAAAATGCTTCCTCCAAGCAAGAAATAAACCAAATAAAACCAACAAAGGCAACCAGATAGGTTTAGATTTACCTCTTTCTTAACCATGACTTTTTTGCTTAGGACATTTCGTGATTGATTAGTCAAATTGGAAGCCATAGCACTCCAGAAACCAGCCCTATTTCCAAGCAAATAAAATCAAAATGATTATTACATAAGGTACAAAAATTGTGTAAATGGTTTAGCATTTAGTACACGCTTTGAAGAGATTGGGAAACAATACAAGAACAAGATACGTGGGCAGTACAGAATATATGCTTGGAAAGCACTCTAGTTCACGTAAAAATGCATGTTGTACGTACCAATTGAAAGAGGCCTCAGTGGCAGATGCAAGTGCCACACCACCAACAATTGGCAGAAGAGAGGCAACTACCCAGGGAGTTGGAGGCTGCAACACGAGGATTAACAAGAGGCAGGACTCAGGGTCAAGATTCAAGAGCAATTTAAGCAGGTTTTAACGCCAACAAAGATACATACGCAGCAACAATTTTCCCACACTGGGGAAGGTCAGAGTAATCAGATAGTTATAAGATCTTCGAAAGTAAACATCAATATGGAAAAATGAATAAGGAGAAAATACATGAGAAAAACTGCTACTGTGGACAAATTTGCTTATGGGTAAACATTATCGCGTGCATCCACAGAAGAAAATCATTTAGACTAAATGAATAAGACTACTCACCTCACCAAGGAACATAGCAGAGAGGACAACAGAGAAGAAAGGTTCCATAGCTTTGATAGTGTGAGTAAATGAAACAGCCACTTTTCCAAGGCTCATATTAGTGAAAAGGTTTCCTAGCGTGTGAACGACTGCCAATGGCAGGATAGCAGCAAGCTGAGGGAACATTTATAACGATCAGCCTCGTTTACAAACCATCACAGCACACACGTAGCAAAACCAAACAGTTTCCGATTAGGTAGAGTACCTGCGCGCCAGTAATCTTTGGCCTCTTGTACAAGTTGAAAGTCCACATAAAAACAACAAGGACTGTCCCAACAGCAAACTGAACCGCAGTTACAGTCACTGGGTTCGGAAACACTTTCAAAACCTGAAACAAGAACATGGTCCATATATAAGTCAAACAAATATCGATACGACAAGTTTTGGGATACACTACCTTGTTAAATATATATTTCTTTTCATATGAAAGATTTAGTCAATTCTACAGTAGACAAATGAACTCAGAATCTCCTAATTTCACAACCTAAAAACGTTTTAGGTTTCTTTCCCTTTTTCAGCATACTCCTTTCACGTCAAGCTTCTAAAACCAAAAACAAATGGATCTCTTTTGAGAAACAAACATTTTTCTTTGGAAAATGATTTCTTCAATACTAATATTAATATCAAAACAATAAAAACTGCCACCAGCCTTCACTTTGCGATCTAACATTTTATAATCAACGACAACAAAGAAAGTTTCCCTTCTTTTTCACCAAAAAAGGAAAAAAAAAAAAACCAACCTGTTTGTTGTAGATATTGAAGTAAATATTGAAAAGGTACCAGAGTCCAAACAACAATCCAAGCACCAAAGTCGTTCCAAAGCTCGAGGACTTCTCACTTTCATCGGCGCTCTCAGGCACAGCCGTGGCGCGAACCTCAAAGCTCTCGGCTTTCCTCTCGGATACAACCAGCGGCAGAGGATTCCACGGCCGGAGGACAGAAGAAGAACCGGAGAGCGACCAGGATCGGCGAGGCAAAGCGACATTGCTGAGCCCGTCGAGATGGGAACGCTTCAGGGAGGCGCGAACAGAGTCGAAGCGGTAGGCGAAGCCAGGGTTGAGTGGCCAAGTTGGGCGGACGGGGACGGAGGGAGTGGAGCGAAGAGTGAAGGCGGCAGTCTGCATAGTTGGAGGTGCTTGGAAGGTGAGAAGGTGAGGGAAAAGAAGCGAACGCGACGGAGGTTACGATGTGCGTGACAGGCGTGGGAGAGTTCGTTGAAAGGACTCGAGTCTGGAGAGGTGGTGTTAGGTGGCTGCTCCCAAGTGTAAATTTGGCTTTTACTTAAAAAGAAAAATAATAAATTTGCGTTTTTTTATTTAGTTTTTCATTGACTTAGGACAAGGTTAAAGGAAGAAGCCGTGGGATCTTTGTCGTGTATTATTAATTTGAATTTCAAAATATTTCAAATTAGTATTAATTATATCAATTGGGCTTTAAATATATATTTTTTAGATAGCATGAAATTTAATTTTCTTAGTCTTAAAGAATTAATATATTATATAAAATCTTATTTCATGATTTAATTATTGATCTTTCTAAGGTGCGATCTTAAGGGCGAAATCAACAAGATGCGTGTGGTTGGATTCATCCCGTAATTACCATATGATAAAATTAAAAGACCAATTTATTACATTACTGTCCTTGATCAATCGGCCACTTTTTTTCTTATTTTAAATCATCAACTTTGTCACATCACTCTATATCTTCGTCCAAAGATAATGGATTGTTAACTTCTAAGTCAATTTATGCATGATCCAATTGATTCACTTCTATAATCTAATCCATCAACACTTTAGCTTTTAATGGCTTTACCGAGTACTTTGAATGGCTTTTCATACTTCAAACTGGCTCTTGATGCATTTACTTACTATTAATCTTCTTCTATACATGAAGAGTAACTTTCAATATGACTTTATCCCTAATACCAAACGAACAAAGTCTCTATTTAACAGTTTTATTTAATAAAATAAAAAATCTTTTAGTTAAGTTTGGTAAGTTGTCATGAAAATAAAGCAAATGAAGGAAAACAAGTGCAAATCATTTGAGTAACTAAGCATAGCAGAATAGTAAATTCCTTCTAGTGTAATATTAGTCACAAACTTTAAATTTGGAACTTAGAACTTTGTTTCAATTGCCTCAATATGTAACACAACTCTTTGGTCAAATTATTTAGCAAATTCTATAAGTGAGCAATTTGTTAACTCTACAAATGGTGCAATTTATAAGTCTTATACTACATAATTTAACCATTTGCACAATCTAAGTAACAAAGGCAGACTTTGTTGGCCCAATCAATCCATCCACATAAATGGTACCCTAGGTTTAAAATTATAGGTGATAAAAAAGTTTCTATAAACAGTAAGCTTCTAAATTTTAATTCCTTTATCTGAAAATAATGCCAGTACAAAAACTTGATCAGGACTAAGGTAAATTTATAGCCTTAACCTAGAATTAGAAAATGAATACATTATATCTATAAATCAACATTTTTATACCATAAAATTTGACATGTATGTATTGCTAAGTATAGAAAAGTAAGGAAAAGTTACTTATCTATTTCACTAGCTTCAGCAAAGACAACAAGAGAAATTGACTAGAATCATCACTCAAACATGACTATTCTAGATCATTTTGACATTAGTATAAAATTGATATTACTTTGCTAAACAAAATAGTCAAAATAATGTTTGGTAGGGCAGTGCAAAGTCCTCTTCTTCGGTAGGTCAGAGTTCGGCTTTTGATTTTTGTAGTCAGTGGACAGGAAAAATTCGTTTAGAGTATGAAGGGAATGATTACTTGCGACCAAAGGTTCTGGTTGATGATGATATTCTCCAGGAGGTTAGTAGTAAGTGGAAAGATGCTCTACTTGTTAAATTTTACGGGAGGTCTGTTAATTTTTCGTACTTGGAGAATCGGTTGAACTTGCTTTGGAAGCCTTCTGCGGGACTAGATATTATTGATTTGGGGTTTAGTTTTTACCTTACCATGTTTAACGAGAAAGAGGATATGTTGCGAATTGTGTCCGATGATCCCTATATTGTTAGAGGTTAGCCATTGTATATTCAGAAGTGGAAGCCTAGTTTCCAGCCATCTATGGCTAAAATTTCCTCAATGGTTACTTGGGTGCGTTTTATTGAATTTCCAATAGAATTTTATCATGATGAATTCCTGTTTACAGTGGCTAGTGCTGTTGGAACGCCCATTAAGGTAGATAGGCAGACGTTTATGGCTACTAGAGAACATTTTGCTAGAGTTTGTGTGGAATTGAATCTTGACCAACCTCTTGTTCCTAAGGTTTTATTGGAGGTGCATGGCGACGTGTGGAGTATGAAGAAAATTTAGGGGTCTGTTAAGGATGTGGCCGTGTCAATTATTGTATTGAAAATTGTACGGAGGTGGTGGTTCCGGTGATAACTGGGGCGGAGAATACTGGTGTAGCTCAGAATATGGTGATGGTTGATGATAGTTCAAATTCTAAAGAAGATATCTTTGACCCATGGTTGGTTGCACAACGTAAACAAAGTTGTATTATTAGAAGTAAGTCTTCCTCTATTTCTCAGGAGAAGACAGTATCTAACACTATCACTGGAAATCGGTTTGAATCTTTACAGGTCGAGGACAGAGTGGTTGTCAAGGTGGATAAGGGCTCGGTTGGGCCTAGCAAGAGGCTTATTAGTGTTTGTGGGATCGTGAGTGTTGGGACCCGTTACCGAGACCCAACCACTTAGCACAAACTTAACGAAATCAAAGCAAACAAATCAAATCCGAAGCGAAATCAAATCGGAAACAAATCCGATTCGGAAACACAAGGCGAAAGAAATCGAGAGCGAATCGAATTCCATACGAACTCAAACGAATTTCCAAAACACAAATCGGAACGAATTACAAAGAACGGATTTTCATAGAGTTCGACATCCGAAATGTGAACATAGAAAACTATCGCGTTGGAAACCTTAGACTTATCCAATCTAAAATCCGGTATATATATATATTTTTTTTTCATTCTCTTTCTTTTTCAATCCTTTCATATTCATTCTAATCAATCTTATACGAATCGAAACAATACAAT
>JANZLH020000115.1:4352498-4372389 GCA_026770325.2 Erythroxylum fimbriatum
ATTCATAATTTTTATTAATAATTAATTTAAAATAAGTAAATATATAATATTAAATTAAATTATTCATAATTCTTATTAATAATTGATATATCAAATAATTAAATAATATCTAGTTAGTTGAAAAACAAAAACAAAAATATCACATTTTTATGGTTTTTATAAATTTTGAAAACTGAAAAAACTAAAAACTCAAATAAACAAAGTTTTTTACTAAATTTGAAAACAAAAATAAAAAAAGCGGGCCTAAGGGCTAAGGGAATAACTCTTAATATACAACTTTAAAGATAACTACATAAACAACATAAGCCTTTTATCCAACATTATATACATGTGAAAATAATGGCAAAATATCCATTTTGTGTTTGTTAAGAAAATGACTCATAATTTGCATTTTCCTTTAGTATTAAAAGAAAAAGTTTGTATTTCTTGCTTTGTGGGTTAAAGGTAAATGTTGTTATTATCTCGTAAATAAAATAAAATAAAGAAAAGTCATGAAAGGTGGGGTCTTATAAAGAAGAAGAATCAGATAACATTGGCCCACCTTGTGGGCTGGGCCCCAAGTGGGTCACAAGGACTTCACAACTGCCAATTCAACCCGACACGTGTGCCAATCAGGTATGAAACAAGCGTAGTCAAGATGGTCAAACTAACGGCCCCACCATTTGAGCCACAAGATTCACATATTTAACAGAAATCTAAAAGCTAACAAAAGTCATCATTCCTCTTATGCTTTTGGGTATGATTTTACTACTTATTTTGAGTAATTTTGATTGAATCATGTAAAGCGCCGTAATCAAATCACACTTAAATCATTGGCCAGAAAAAGGTGACGTCCATCTGCAATAATGGAACTACAGTGCAGGAAAACATTGCCGCTGCTTTTCCTTAAATATAAAAACCATTGCTTGCTTCAGGCATCTTCTTCCAAGCATTCCCAGCACAAATATGATATCCCCATGTTTTACAGTCAAATACCATCTTCATATCTCATCCCTCTCTTCAAATGTGGACATGTAATTTATTGTAAGATAGAGAACCAAGAAAAGGGTAAACAAAGGCTGGTAATCCAAGAAAAGGTGATAGGAACTTGGATGTCTTAAAAGATGTTCTCTCTTTTGTTGTTTAAATATTTGCATGGATATGATGGGATTAAGAGTTTTGAATGATAGGATATGGAGGGTGGTCTTTTTCAAAGATTTTCTTAAGATCAGAAGTGCAAAAAAAGCAGAAGCTTATGCTCAAAGCAGAGAACCTTCTCTCTTCTAAATCTATCCTTGAGCCCTGTTTTCTTTTCTTTTTGTTCCTTCTAGTTTAGTTTTCTCTCCAAAGCATAGAAGCAAAGCATCTCCTCTTCTTTAGGCTCTTGCCTCACCACCATATTGTCCTGCTTTCCATTGTAAGCATCAATCTTTCCTTTCCTTATAATTTAGCTGCTTCATTTGTGTTATTGGTTATTATTTTAAGACAATGAAGTTGCATGTCATCCTTCTGCAGAGAAACCACCTAAAGTTTGGAATCTCTGATTACTTGGAGAATTTGTTGATTCAAAACCAACATGGTTTTCTTTTTAATTTGAATTCCCATTGGGACAATTGCTCCCCGGTTGTTGTGGTGTTGAAATGGTGTATATAAGCACCTATCAACTAGGATGTATTCTTCTTAAGCTTCTAATATGATGACACATATAGGTTCTGTATGGCCACTTAAGATTTCAAAAATCTGGCATTTTAAGTATCCATACTTGTGGTTTGATCATAGATTCAGCTTCGATCTTTCTCTGCTCGTTCATGGAATAACAGCAATACTGTTTCTGTTAGGGATAATTAACCAAGCATATGGATCTAACTCCTCACATTTTTTATGCTAATTTTCTAAAATTTCACTTGCTTGACCTTTCATTGTTGTTTATTCTTTGTTCATTCATTCTTTCCTCTCATTTATTTGTGATTCTCCTTGTGCACTAACTTGATTTTTACTCCTTAAGAAATAATTCGCAATGTATTTGTAATTAGCATCTGGTTCTTTGAAGTGCATTCTATTTTAAGCACCGATCTCGCCACTCTTGTGATTCCTGTTTATCAAGTGAAAAATCAGAGAAGTGGAAAGTGACAGGATGAGTCTTATAACAGGATCCTCCAAAGATAGTTGGCATCCAGTCATGACTGCCGATACAACCATAGCTAGTTACTGGATGAACTGGAGATTCTTCCTTTGTGTCTTGTGGGTTTTATTCTTGATGACTATTTCGTTGATTCTTATACGGAAAAAAGAAAATTGCTCCAGACAGGAATGTGACAGTGGTCGAGAGACCAAGCAAGAAACAGATTCATTTTTGTATGATGATGAAACTTGGAGGCCATGCCTTAAAGGAATTCACCCTGCTTGGTTGCTGGTGTTTAGATGTTCTGCTTTCATTGTGCTTTTGGTGCTGCTCATCGTTGCTGTTTTTGTGAATGGAGGCAGCATCTTTTACTACTATACCCAGTAAGCTTTTCTTCTTCTACCTTCTCAAGTTTTTCAAAATGCTGATAGATGAATTTCAAGCAGTGATGCTCTTCCGGTAAAGTTTGCTGGATGGACGCTCTCATACCGAATTCTTGAAATGACTTAAAACGAGAGTTGAAGATGTGGTTTGTTAAATCAATCACAAAAGAAGTAGCAAGCCTATTGATCTTTTAAATTATGAACTTTCCGCAATTACTGGTCTGGGTTACTTTACATTCCTATTTCTTGGTCTGGAACAGGTGGACAGTCGCTTCTGTGACCATCTATTTCGGGGCAAGTATCATGTCTTGAAAACCCTTCTCTTAGAGTTTTTGTATGTGTTCGCTTAAAATTTAGCTCTTCTCTATTTGTTATTACTTTAATTTTGCTCGTTTTGAATGTAGCTTGGATCAATACTCTCCATGCATGGCTGCTATCAGTATCAAAAAAGAGTTGGTGGTGACAAGGTAGATCACGTAGACGTTGATACAGAGCAAGGAATGAACTTTAGTCCTGGGGGTAGTGAAAGTTGTAATCTTTCCATGGCAAGGAAAAACTTGAACTCCGTTATTGAAGGTCTAGATGTTCGCCAACCTGCAGGCAACTGGGCTCATCTGTTTCACGTAATTTTCCAGGTAATTTATCTGATAACGCTTCAAAGTTAGAGCAGGGATTTCCTTTTGTGAATCTCTGCGACTTTACCTCTCAACCGATTTGGCTATTGGAAAATAAAGACTATGAATGTGGCATCGGCGAAAGCAGTTCAGTGTTTATTTTCTATACAGATTGAAAAGCCTGGTTATTTCCAATTATCTATCCTTGGATCATCTGAAAAGGAGCTCTACATATGTCTTGGTCTTTGTGGTTTAGAATTGGATAAACCTTAGAAAGCTAATAGAGCAGACAGGATGCGGCTTGTCTTGGTCTTTGTGGTTTATCTGAATACAGCAAGTTGAATTTCTATATTTTTTTTAACAGATAAATGCAGGGGCTGTTATGCTCACAGATTGTGTCTTCTGGTTTATACTTGTTCCATTTCTTGCGATCAAAGATTACCACCTAAACGTTGTAAGTATGCTTTATTTACCTCTCCAAGTGTTCCTGGACCAAATTGGCAGCAAAACAAGTCTCTGTCAACTGAAAAACTTTTGTAATCAATCACCTATACCAGAAAGAAATGGAGAAATGCATACTTATGCACATATCCAATACTAGAGTAGAAAAAAAAAGTGTTAAATCAACTTACAACTCGGTAACTAAATATTTCCCTCATTCTATTGTGACAGTTGGTTATTGGTATGCATACGATGAATGCTATTTTCCTCCTTGGTGACACCGCTTTCAATTGCTTGGTACGTTCCTTTCTCTTCAGTCGCATGTACAACTCATGTTATTACTCTCTTTCTAATTTTAAGTCGGAAATTTTCAGCCGTTTCCTTGGTTTCGGATTGCATACTTCTTGATGTGGACAATAGTATATGTGATATTCCAGTGGGTAGTCCACGCTTGTGTCAAAATTTGGTAAACTTCATCTCCTTTCACTTTCCAACATGAATTATGTTTCCTGGTTTATTTGTTTAAAAGACACGTTTGTTGTTTCCTAAACAGGTGGCCTTATCCATTCCTCGACTTATCATCTCCATTTTCTCCTTTATGGTATACTCTTAAACACCAGCTCAAAGAAAATTCTCCTCTTGATTTTACTTAAAACTAATTGAGTTATCCCATGCTATATTCAGCCTTGTTTCAAGTTGTACCAAGAACCTAACATGGTAGCTGTAGTGCTGTTTTGTTAGGCATAGAAGAATACTAACACTGTAAGCAAACAAATACTGACGCTCTTCCTTCATGAATCTCTGAACTTGAAGGTACTTCGCTGTGGCTGCAATGCATATCCCCTGCTATGGATTGTTTTCTTTCATTATAAAGCTGAAACACGCATTGTTGTCAAGATGGTTTCCGGGGTCCCGGTGCCTGAGGTAGCTGGATCAGAAGTCTGCGAACTACCCTGGTTTAAGCAGGTTGATAAAATTTCGGAATGCTCACATAAAAAGTTTCACTATTAGGAGAGCAGAGAAGAGAAGACAAAATAAAAATGCAAACAACACAAGGAATGGTCCTGTTCTGAATAGGTGCAATTCAGTTGAGGAATTTTTGTTAAGAAACATAAGTGTTCAAACAAGCTTGGAACTTTTAGTTTACACAGCCATTATAAGAAGGTGGCATATATGTAACAGCATACTATTACTGAAAGGAGTTAAAAAGGAGTTTCTCATTCCTGCTAATCAGCCATTAGAAAGTGCCATTGCCCTTCTTCTTTCGTATCTTGACAATGTACTATGCATTGTAGCCTAAGGCATTTTGATAATCCTCTTTACAATGTCTAATAGAGGAAAGAGAACCTATCATAAAGAAGAGATCAAAGAAGAATACGGTCTTTAAACTTTGAAATTAGTGATTCAGATGAACTCTGAAACCATGACAAGCTGGTGCCTTTGTGAGATAATCACCGACCACTTTTCAAATGGTCATAATTTTTTGCGGTCTTCGTCGACAGTATCTGCTTTTCCTTTTTCTTTTAAGCTTTGGCCCAGTGCCAATGAGCCATTTAAAGAAAGTTCGGTTTAGCTGCTTTAGCCAAGTATCCCTGCTACTTTGGAAATACAGATATTGCTTTTGTCACCATACTAAAGCTTTCACTGGTGACCTTATAAGCAACCATGTCTTAGTAACTAGGGACATTTGGTCTAGCTCTAAAGTTATATAGAAAAGAACTTGGATTTATCCACGGACTACAAACAATTACTTGTGCTGATATTGACCAGAGAATTATCTTTGGACAAGGTAGTAGAGTTTCATAGGATAATACAGATACGTCTATCATGACAAAATCTGGGTGACAAGTGAGAACACAGTTTTATTAACAAAAAATTTCGTTAAAAGGAATGCACCCAAAAATTTTGAAAGGATAGAAAAATTCCACATCCCAAAATCTTTGCTACAACATTGTAACTAAATTTGTATATTAAGCCTATGTACCAGAAGAACTATAAATTCGTGCACAACAAAACTGTACAAATGACCTGAAGACAATGGGAGATCAAAAATAAATCTTGGCTGATAAACAATGGAAGCAAAGGTGTTAAAGAGAAGTACTTGGCAAAGACCCCATCAATATAACATTGTCACTGTCCTTATAATCAGTCGTCTTTTCTGGCTTGGCTCTTGAAAATAATCCAGACAGGAATCGTCCGGTCAAACCAGAGCTGGATCTTTCCCCGAGCAGAAAATCACTGGCTTTACGGCTTAGGACATTGGTGGGTTCCATCGGCTTGTCTGGGGCAATGCATGCCCCACAAGAACAGTTCCTTAGCAGTTTGAAGCAAGTTTTATGGAAAACTGAGCCACAAGAAGCACACTTTTCTACTTCACCTTCCTGTTTGAATTATTTCACAGTAAGGATACTAAATGATAGTTAAAAAAAAAAAATTTTTTTAATGAGTACAGAAAGACAAACAGAGAATGCAAAAGAAAAGCTTTACTGGGACTACAAGAAAAATAAATTAGACTTTGGTGCTTCCATTTTTCAATTTGTCACCTCACTACGTCATAACACATACTTTTTTACTGATTCAAATATTATTTATGCCCATTGTAAGGACACCTACCTGGAAAGGGAAAATGAGTGAAGATGGGTCATTGCAAGCTTGTCGGGCATTGCATGGGACTCCCACGTCACAGCAAATGAGGCACTGCTCTGTTATGTGCTCCAGGATTTTCCCAGAGACAGTCTCTACAATCACGGGTAGAACTGACATAGAAGTAGAACATGTAATAAGAACACAATGATAAAATATCATCACACGAGGGCATGCATGCACATACATGAATATAGATAACCAAATTCAAAGTTTATGTTTTTCTTGATCTTATAAAAGGATAAATAGAAGCCAATAAGAAACTAAAACAGACAGGAAACAGAAAGTAGATATACAAGAATCAGGTTATACTGTAAAGCTTCACGGATGGGCCTCCAGGTATCATAATACTTGCACGTAACTAATGTGAGGTAACAATTTTGTATTAGAATAATCGTACAGTAAGAAATCTAAGAACAATTGTAAATGCAAAATTGCCCACACAATAGACGATAAGTGTGCATATGTAAATTCAGTAAGTAACAAACGTTGATGACCTTTCCAACTGTAAACAACAGGTAGGAACATACACATTCAATATGACTGGTGAACTGTAAATTGGCAATTCAAAGGTAATCAAAAGTGAACCTGCAAAAGGCCCTTTTGACAGATCGATGAGGTCTCTAAGTGCAAAAAAGTCATTGCTTTCAAGAAGGTATCTTCTATATCCAAGCCCTATGTTGATAGTCCGGCGAAATGGGCAGCGAACATATGGGAGCATAATTCCTATCCTTTTCCTGACACCTGTGACATGTTGCAAGGCTGGCACCCTCGAAAACAAGAAAGGATTGACTGCACTCACACAAAGCATAGGCTGCAAGACAAGATTGATTAATGACTTCCTGCAGGCGACATATGTTAACTAAGAATAACAAAGCTTGATGATGCGACAAAGTTTTGGCCATGCATGAGTCTACTAACGTAATGCAGGTCTAAAGAAAGTCAACAATTCCATATTTTAATTCAATGTCTATTAGTCACACCTTATCAGACATACAATAAGGCCATCGTAGGAACTAACAAACAAGAAAACCCAAACATTAAATCAATATTTAACCAAGTAAATCATGTATACTAGAGCGTAACAGCAGAAATCACAAAACTTTCAAACCCTGATTTTGACATCAATCTTGTTTTCACTACTGCAATCACTAAATTTTGCAGTGTCAACTTAACTACATGTAGCTAAAGAATCCCATATGAAAAGTTGCAGAAAAGTTGTCATTTCTTAGTTACCTGCTCGTGTATAGAATCTAGGTATGACTTAGCCATCTGAGCAACTGGATACTGGGTAAAATCCCAATAATGAAGAACTCTCGCTGGTAAAACTGCAGTGTCATTAGTGTGGCATGAGGAACAAAACAATTGGCCAGTGTATTCACATAGTCGTGGCTTTCCCCACCCAATTGACTGTATTAAGTCTCGCATTAGTGTCATACCATCATTAAAAGGTTTATGGCATCCAGCACAAGAATAATGCTGTGCTTCTAGCAACTGTTTCAAAGTTCTGTTAGGTCGATTTTCAACTATGAGAGATATTGTCTTGCCTAAATCGGTGACTTTTTCTGAACCTCCCCTTATGTTTGTTAAAGTTGCCGAAGCAAATGATTTTCTTGATGCAGGGGAACTAGGAAATGAGTCACCAGGACTCAAAAACCAAACTAATGCACTTGGAGGAGCAGAAAAGCATCCAGAATGGAGGATTGACTGTAAGCACTCCTGAATAAGAACACTTCTTTCAGAGACAACATCAGGTGATGCATTCCCAAATAATTTTCTAGATTCTTTCTCCACAGAAGACCAAGAAGTGGGAAGATCAGTAAATAAGGACTTCAGTTGACGATACAGCGTATAGAAATCTCGATATCTCCGCTCAACCTCCCATTGATCCTGGCCACTCCACACCCTTATTATATACACAGTATATTCCTTAACCCCAACCAATCTTTCACTAAGTGAAACATCTCCTCTCTTCTGCTTCGCACCAACAACTTCAACACCATCTATTTGTCGCTGTTGGGTGACAACTGGGTAAGTATCATCTGTACCAGAAGTAGAAGCAGTTGACCCCCCATCTCTTAGAGGCAAAGACACATGTGATTGAAAGATGTTATCATACTGAGGGTACCAAGCACCGACAGAATCAGCTGAATCAAGTAAAATTTCTTCCATTTCATTAACAATCTCATCATAGAACTCATGATGTTCAACGTTTCCAGCCTGTCAAAAGAACAGAATAAGAAGTAAGATCATGAAAAACTTTGCAAGCAGCAGGATCCACAATTCTAAAATATTCCCATCGAGAAACATAAGATATCAAAAAACTACCTTCACAATCTCTCATTCACAAAACACATAGTGAGTTATGTAAAAGTTTGACAATACAATAACAAAATGAATAATGGCATTCCAAACTCCAAATGACCACAACCTTTCAAATAAATGACGTAGATGCTAGAACTAAGGTATAGTACACAAAAAATATATGTATTAATTAGTTGAACTGACTTTGATAATCACAGACAAAAATCTACTAGGACAACGAACTAAAAACATTTGTGACTCATAATCAAAGACAAAAATCTATAAACAGGTTCAGTTTAAATTAAAAAGTTATTATTTATAAGGTCATCAAGAATCTAGAGAAGATGGTGAAGATGTATACGATGAAGACGATAATGGACACTTAGTCACAAAAGGAAACTGATCATGACCAATTCACAATGTTTTTCACCAAGATAATGGAAGCAAAAGCATTTTTGAAACATTACTCACGTTATTTTCATCCCTTTGTTGCATTGGTTCTGGATTGAGGTTTTCAAAGAATTCTGGGTTTGCATTACCAGAAGAATTAGATGGATGGAAACCAAGACGACTGGTTGTATCAGAAAGAGGGTCCGAGTCTGTTTCTAAATTTTTGGTCTCCTCAACTTCTTTTTTTCTTTTGCAATATTGATGAATGTTTTCCTGGAATTCTGCTGGCGGACAACCACTTTTGACACATGAATCCATGATTTTCAATCCAGAATCCTTATGTGCGTTAAGTGCCAGTGGATCTTGCTTCATCTCAAAGCCATCGCTGAGAGAACAAAACTTAGAAGGTTCCGTTGTGTCATTAGCAGTTTGGATATGATTTATAGGAACACAAAAGTCTATTGCATCATCTTCATCAAATTCGGGAGGATATTGAACTGTTGTGGTCACTGAGGTACCGGCATCACCTATGGTCAATTCATTGACTCCTTCGACCTGACAATTTGCTAAAATAATGTCTCCAATTTCTTCGGCTTCCTCCGTTTGTGAATGCTGATGATCAGTAGGAACAGCGGAACAGCTAATATAAGCTTTTAGTTTACCGCATCCAACTTGACTGGAGCCCTCATATTCCTCCACCAAATCTATCCCCTTCTCTGTATGATCAGCAATTGAAAACTTGGACTTCGAAGTGGAACCAATATTTTTTTCTTCAGTTTCCAGATCTTCTTGTTTCTGCTCCTGAAGTATATTAGAATTCAGGGAAGCCAGAGTACCTCCCCATGTTTCTTTCTCAAAATCATCCCAATCATCCGAACCAAAAGCTACAGATGAGTTCAAAAGCAGTGGATTGTCAAACTCAATTTTTGCGTGCTCACTGAAACCAGCACTCCTCTGGAAACACAAATTCCTCCTATTTTCGTCATCTGAACCACAACCATACATTGAATCATCACCCTCAGAATGCTCATATCTGGAAGATCCACCATCCTCCTCCTCCACCTCCCCTCCATGAAATTCCAAAGCCAAATCTGAATACATCCCACTTAAGCAACCATCAATCTCTTCATTGACATTAACCACTCGATCTAAAGACCCTTCTCTGGATCCTTTCCCAAAATTCAATCCAGTCTCCGGCCCGCAATCTATCGACCCCGTCTCACCTTCACCAATGTTAAAGTTCTCGTCTTCTCTAACTGCCAAGCCATTAACCAATCCACTAGTCCCCTTATTACCAGACGACTCCAATCCACTTCTCCCCCTCCCTCTAAAACCCTCCTTAACATGTCCCTTCAGCGAGTCCACAACCGAATTAGAAAGCGTTCGCCCATCCGGACCACCATCAAACGTCTGTTCTAAACTAAAAATCTCCAAACTCTTCAGCGATCCAAATTCAGACTCCGGAAGATCATTAAACGGTCCAATAGAACTGCAAATACTAGGCGTGCCCATGACAGAGTTCGCGCTACAATACCTCTCGAACTCCGACTCCCCACACGAAGAGTACTGCGACAAAGAGCCCGGCGACGCATCTCCGCCTAACGATCTCGGAGGGAGGGGCTCCGATGTATCCGGAGAGACGGGCCGTGAGACGCTCTCGCGAGTATTCTCTCCGTTATTCATATGATCATTTTCGCCTTTAACTTCATCTAAGGAGCGATAAATGGAGGTTTCCAACTGAATCGGGCGGTGGAGAAGTCGATTGGAGGGTCGCCTGAGAAATTTGGACAAAAGAGGAATTCGGCAACACAGAACTTCAAGGATGCTTTTGTGTGTTTTGTATTTCGTGTACTCAACTAAAACTTCATGTTGCTGTCGCCCTCCATGTATATTCTTGTCTTTAAAGACAAAATAATAGTGTTTTACTTTACTTATTTTATTTAAAATTCCTAATTCACCCCTCACATTTTTTCTATTGGCAGGCTTTCATATAAACTAACTGGTGCTTAAACCTTCCCAACAAAATTTTAAACCCTAACTCAAGCCTCAAGGTGTTCAAGAGCACAAAAAGCCTTGAGTTTGATCCAAGTAAGGAATGGCAAAACCAATCGAAGCAAGCATGGAAACCCTGCACCTGTTGAAATCCACCGAGGCTCCGTTATGGTTGGCGCCGTCGCCTTCGCTAGCCCAAGCGGCGCGTACAGCGTCGCAGCAACTCTTCTCCACTCTCAAACCCCACGTGCCAAAGTCACCGTTTGATCAGCTTTTGGTTGATGGGTTCGACGCCGAGCAAATTTGGCAACAAATTGACCTGCTTCAACTGCCTCTCTTGTCCAGCCTTCGCCGTCAAGTCAAGCATTGGGAGAGAAATCCAGAAGAATTAAAAACGACGTTCAAGAAGAAGACTGAAAATCTTGTGGAAGGAGAAAATAATGGTGTGGAAGAGGAGGAAGCGAAACGGGTCGAGGAGGTTGGTGATGATGAGGAGGATGCTGATATGGATGGCTTTGATGATGATGATGATGATGATGTTGATGATGATGATGAGAAGGAGGAGGAGGAGGAGAAAGAAGGTGGAGAAAATGGGATAGAGGATAAGTTTTTGAAGATAAAGGAATTGGAAGAGTATTTGAAGGATGATGAGGCTAGGGAATATGGATTCGATACTAAGAAGAAGAAAAAAGGTGAGCACATAGATGAGGATGACGACGACAACGATGATGATGAAGAAGAAGAGCAAGAAGATGATGATGTGGAAGATGATGAGGTGATGAATGTAAATAAAGATATTTCTTTTTATTTATGGTCTCATTATATGTCTACTCCAGTTAATATTCTGATTCTAGAGTTCTATATTTAACTCTGATCTTGAGAATGGAAACAAGAGGCTTTATGTTGAATGTGATTATATGCAGCTTGGCACTTTTGATGATGGCGAGGATGAAGAGGAAGATGCAGACACTTTGGGAAATGCCAGGTCCTTGACTTTTTTGCATTTGCATCTGATGAAAGAATGCTAGTCTAGTTTCATTTTATTCCTACCTCACTGTTGAAACATAAGTTTATAGATGTTAGAATTGGGTTTTTTACCTTCTGCTCATGTCATCAGTATACGGTAGGAAACAGCAATAGCAGAATCAGCAATTCTTCCAATTGCTTTATATGGTCAATTTTGAGGCTCATTTATGCATTCTTTTACATCAGATATGAAGATTTCTTCGGTTCTAAAAAGAAATCAACCACTAAAAAAGGGTCTAGAGAAGATTCAGAATCAGATGATGAACAAGATGATGACTATGCCACCAAGGTAGTATGTTGTGTTTGAAAAATTGCAGTGATTTGCAAAATTGCTATTTTATTGTCTTGTGATGTTGAAATTTCATTTCTCAAATTGCATGCACATTCAAAGAAATAACATCAGGAACTGTTGTTCTTTTATAGAAGAGAGGTGGTCTTTCTACGCATGAGAAGCAACTTGAGAAGCTTCAATCTGAAATAGGGCAGATGGAGAAGGCAAATTTGGAGCCTAAAACATGGACCATGCAGGGAGAGGTAACTTTTCGTATCTGTAGTGTTATTCCAATAACTGCTTTTTAAGTTATGTTCATTACAATTAGCGTTTTGATGGATACAGACTTTAGTTATGGTATTAACCCTTTATTCATGTATTTGTCTTTGCCAACAGGTAACTGCTGCCAGCAGGCCTAAGAATAGTGCATTAGAAGTTGATTTAGATTTTGAGCATAATGCGAGGCCTCCCCATATAATCACAGATGAGGTCACTGCATCCCTTGAAGATATGATTAAGAATCGGACTGTGGAGGTAAAGTTTAATGTTATAATAAATATCTACATGTTGCTATGATGTTGATGTATCACTCTTGACTTTATGTCAGTTGTTAAAAGACTGCCGGTAGTTGGTTATTAATGTCTAAATGATGCTCATAAACTGTGGTAACAATGCATCTGATCTTTCTTTTCGGGGCTAAGCTATGTGGTTATGGTCTGTTTTAGATCAATGGACTTGTGACACTAATTGAGCTGATAGTGCTAATATCCTACATTATCTCCTTCCATCCCCTTCCCTTCCCATTTTACCTCATTTTTCTCTCTTCCAACCAGCATTTGATCTTTGTAACTATAAATTGTTCTCTTCGTCTGGCATGTCATAGGTATAAACGATAAATAACAGGGATACAAACAGTAGAGAATATCTATTTCTTATAGTTTCTATTTGTTTTTGTTGACATTCATAAATGACTCTCGCACCACAAGATTGAAAATATAATAGATTGTTAATATAATGAAAGAACTATAGTAGCACTTGTGTAAATTATGCTTGCTTGCAGGTCCATGTGCTAATGCCCATGTCACAAACTTTTGAAATTGCTTGTGTTATGGATTTTGATACCCAACACATAAAAGAATGAAGAAGGAAAAGAAGTTGAAATTCGTGTACACACAAAGAGGCCTAATTTTGTCACTAGCTTTGTTAATGTATTAAATTGCAACTAGTAATATTCAAAGATTTGATTTCTATTCATTTAATATTTTAATTACACAACGTTTCTACCTCATGCCTTTCGATTTTCTTTTTCTTCATAGTTTGTTACGTGTTTGATCATTTCTCTCTGGTGGATAAGCATTAGGGGATAACAAATTAAACAGTGCTTAATATTTTAAAAAATGTTCAATTTAGTACTAAACTTTTTAAAAGTTTTCAATTTAGTGATTAAGCTTTTAAATTTGGTATAAATTAAGTTTAAAAGTTAATTTTGCTGATGTGGTGTGTACACCAAATGCCATGTGAATGTCAATTTATTAACCACATTAGTAAAGACAATGTTTTGACCTGATTTGTACGAATTTTTAAAAGGTTAATCACTAAATTAAAAAATTTAGAAAATTTAGCACTAAATTGAAAAAAATCGCAAAAAGTTACGACACTTTTAAATATGTTATTTCCAAGCATTAGTGTCTCCTCTCAAACTAATGAACTGCAGTGTTGCCGTGATGTTTCCAGGGGCGGTTTGATGACATTGAAAAGGCTCCTAGTTTGCCCTCTAAATCACCACGGGAGTTGAAAGAGTTGGTAAGCTATATAGCAGAAAAGGCAGTTTTCATTTCTCTTAGTCTAGAAAGCCAATAATTACTGTTTTTATTGCAATTTTCAGGATGAAAACAAGAGTAAGAAGGGTCTTGCTGAAGTCTACGAGGTTATTTCTCATGGCCATCATATTCATTTACGCCCTGATAACATGTTCTATATCATTTCTGACTTCTAAAATTTCACACTCTGAATATGAAAATTCAATGCCTATGTCGTTTCTGACTTTTCAAGCTCATGTAATTATTCACAGGAAGAATATGTACAAAAGACAAATCCAGCTGTTGCTCCATTATCTTTCTCGGATAAGCAGAAAAAGGAGGTAATTTCTATAGATGATAATTTCTAAGTTGATGATTGTTGTTTGTTTGGCTTTCATATTTCTTCCCTGTGTACTTTGGTTAACAAGATTAGCTTAACTTTGTTGTTACTATTTTTCTAGGCAAGCATGCTTTTCAAAAAATTGTGTCTGAAGTTGGATGCCCTTTCGCACTTCCACTTTGCTCCAAAACCTGTAAGCTTCCCAAACTCCGGTACTTTTTTGAAAGGATACCAGAGCATCTTCTTTTAGCCTAATTTGTTATCTTAATCTTAACAGGTTATTGAGGAAATGTCTATACAAACAAATGTCCCTGCACTTGCTATGGAAGAGGTAACGTGGTTTTCATACCCTTCAGTTTTAGAGAATCTTTACTTTAAATACTTGCTGAAATGTTTGATGTTTTCCATGAGCAGATTGCACCTATGGCAGTTTCAGATGCAGCTATGCTGGCTCCTGAGGAAATCTTTTTGGGCAAAGGTGACATCAAAGAAGAAACCGAGCTTACACAGGCAGAAAGGAAGAGGAGGAGGGCTAAGAAGAAAAGGAAGTTTAAGGGTAAGCCTAATTGCCCTGCGTGTATTTTATAACAGATTTAGGTAGTTGTCATCTGCTTTACTCTTTCATGTGATACCGAATAAGTATCATCCATAATTTCATTTACTTTTGCTTGAAAGTTTAACTGTCCTTTTAATTTTAACCTTCTATATGGGGATGACAGCTGACGCATCAAAAAGGATGGTAAAGAAGGCAAAGGACACCACATCCCTAAACCAGAATGATGGTGACTACTGTCCTCAAGTGACCTATGTCCTATATTTTTCTTGCAAATTAACCCAAGTTAAGTCTCTTACCTCAAATCCTTCATTCAATTGCAGGCAAGGAAGACTAATACCTTTTGCATCATTACATCCATGTTATATGAGCTCCCAGAACCATTTTAGACCAGGCGATCTAGAAATTGTACCTGCAATATGGAGGAGAAGTAGGGTCAATGGTTTTCCTTTTTGCTTTTTGACAAATATGAATACAGCAATGAGACCCTGCAAACTATACTGAAAGATGATTGGGAAATCTCACCGCGACTTGAAGCTTGGCGACGAGATGAATTAAAGCTATTAATTTTATAGTTCAAAAAATTTTGTCATGCAATTTCGTCAAATCCTAGGTCAACATTAGTCTCTTGGACAAAGTGTCATTTCTGGCATTGTTTTGTTAATTGATTCTTTCACTTATCCATTATGTAGCCTTTGTTATGCTCTATCAAATTGAATGAAGGATGACTTGATACAGAACTGAGAAATTAATGGCAATCAATCTTTCACAGAAACACAATCTTTAGGCGACATTTCGGTGCCTGCGAGGTAGAAACGAGAGGGTCATCGCAGCAAACAACGTGTCCTGGAAAACCAGAGCTGTTAACTACACGATTTTTTTTGGAGAAAACTAACCACACGATTATTAGCAGTTGCTTGGCGGTAGATATATCATTTCAAGCTGGTTCGACATGCTTGGTGCTTTTACTGCTTTAAGAGATAATCACCAACAGTGGATGTCAATTAACCATTCGTTTTGTGCAATTATAAATAATTTTAAAGCAATTACAATGCTTGAAACTCTAGCAAATTTATAGTAATTAAACTACTAAACATAAATTTTAAACCCGAAATTTTGCTGATATGCACAGGATATTTGAGCAGTTATTCAACTTTTGGCAGCCAGCACAAGGGAAGAAAATAAAATGTGATGGCTTGAGCGATGGATCAGATCTACTTTAACACTACCATTCTACAACTTTGTTCTCTTCATCCCACGGAGACTCAACAGTAAAGGGCTATGCTTCCCCACAACTTAAAGACTTCATCTGCTCAAGTGCTCTTCAAGCCTCTCAATTGCAGCACCAACACCACTCTTCGCTGAATCAGGATGAAGAGCTTCGTTTCCTTCATTTGCTTTCTCTACAAGCTTCAGGTGAAGCCAACCTGTTGCAACAAACACTATTTCCGTAAGAAATATTCTTTTCCTGTGTTTAACTCCACAGTTAACTTTCTCGTTTCATTATGTATCCATAATAATCATAAAGGGTATTGTTGCATGTCAAAACATGACGCTCTAAACTTCATAACAAGCCTGCATGACATTAGGCCAAAATCAACCACACTTCATGGAGCTAATCCTATAAATAATATAGCGGACACCTAAAATACTTTACAAGAGGTGTTAGCACGTACCAAGCGGGAAACAAACTGCAGCACCTAAAGCTGATCCAAGCAGCACATTCCTTGCACGCCATCGCAGAGACCCAGGCACTAACATCCGGAAAACAAATTAAGAAAAGTAGGTTAGATTCATTATAGAAAGAGAAAAAGGTTCAAAGAAATATGAAATGTCAGATAATCAAATTCCACAATGAGGTAAATAAGCACGTCAAAGAAGCCATATAAGTTAAGGGTGCTTTACAGATCAAACCAAAAGTTGCAGCAGTGGCTGAACCGGCTCCGACAACATTGAAAACATCATGCACACCCCGTTTCTCAGCAAGCAAATTTTGCAGACCATAAAATGCAGCAGTGAACATGCCAAGCCGTACTCCACCAACTATCGAACCTCGTGTGACTCGAATAAATCTTTTCTCCATTGCATCTCTCATTAATCTGTACTGCTCACGCTTGTCTGGAGTGCTGCCAAGCTTCAACGTAACTTCTGCATCCTTACTCTGACAAACATCAAGAAAGTGTCCATAACCTAACATACATGCAGAAACATAACAAATTGCTGCAAATGACAGCACCTTATCCAACTAGTTCCAGACAAAGGCATAGAAAACATTTACCAATAATACAAAAGAGAATAACAAACAGCCCTTTCATTTCACTTATGTAAATATTGCGTAAAATCCGTTCATGTAGATCCCTTATCATCTAATAACTGCTAAAAGAGTATAGAAAAATGATAAAATTTCCATGCCTCCTCTTGAACTATGCCAAATGAACATGTTCCTTCTTATGGTTTTCCTAAAGCTGTTAAACATTAAAACATCAATTTCTCTGAGTGACCTCTTGGCCTTAATATATGTGAAAGCAAGTTCATATTGGTCCCCAGTAATTCTTATAATAGCAAGGTGATAATCATTAATAGCATGCTGAAATCATCAGGTTTAACCAAAAAGAAAAATAAAACATGAGCAAAGCAGAGTAATTTTTATGAGACCAAACTCACAACTGATGCCGCAGCCTCCTTGCTACCGCCATACAACATGCCTGCAAAGACACCAACCACGGTGGCAGTACCCCAGTTAACTGTTCCAGCTAATTTAGGACTCATCTGATCATATTCCACACGAGGGGAAAAAAAAGTTTTATATAATGCAAATAAATGAAGTGGAACTACACTACAATAACCAATAAGATTCGGAAGAAAATTATAAAACTATTTCTTCATCAGCTAGGGTTTATTGGCATTTTAGGCATAATCAGATCTCAAATAATAATTATTTGATAACTGCGGAGTTATTAAGGAACTGGATTTAGGGCAAAAATAAGTTGGATTTGGAAGAGAAGCTTACATGCGAAACCGCCTCTTCGGGCTTTTCAGTGGCCTCCATTTATCTTCACTTTCGGAAGCTAGCACAGTAAATTAGACTTCTCAGACTGATAAATATGAACTGAACAATCCAAGATTATATCAGCTGAAGAAGTGAATTTTCGCAACGTTTGCTGGGCACCAAACAGGAGTTGGTCTATGAGGCGAATGACTAAAACACCCCTTTTATATAAGTATGTTGAGTTTCATGTTAAACTTGAGCTAAACTTATTAATCTATTCTTAAAATTCTTCTAAAAATACAGATAAATTCTTATAGTAATCTTTCTATATACAAAATTACTGACGATATTACTTACATTCATATTATAAATCCATAAATATTGTTTTACAGTCGATTATGTTTTCTCAAATATTGAACACTGTCATTTGATATCATAATTCACCATTCTTAAAGGAGGGAATTAAAATGGAGGATGGAGCACAATCTCAAATCATGACATGACTGGATATCTAAAGAAGGGTGTTGTCCAGACTAGGAGTAATAATGTAGAAGGGAATTTAGTGATTTGATGAAGGATGTGAAATGTGAATGAGAGAGAAGAGGATAAGAGAAAATACATAGAATAGAGAAAGAGAGAGGAAAGAAGATGATTTTTTTTTTTTTGTTAGTGATATACAACCTTCTCAAACAAATGACAACTAGGAAAAGAAACCAAAACCTTACCAAACAAAACATTTCTAAAAGATGAAAATACAAATAAAAGACCTTACGAACAACTATTCATTCATACGTTAAATATCAAATTCTTGACATTCCCTCCTCCTTAAGTTTGTCCTTAACCTCGAGGACTAAAGTCTAAAAATCTGGTATGAGTTTCTTCAAGCTCTTGACTATTTCATTGCACTAGGAATTGCACTTTTCCCTTATCTCCAGCTATAGTAACTGATGAAAATGCCAAGTTTGATTCAACTTAACCTAATGGTGCCTAAAAAAAGAAGCTAAACATCCAACATAATAAGGGTATGCTCAAACATTTTACAAATGCCTTAAAGGATGGAGTTTTATGTCCTCCTATGGAGCTTCTCCAAGATGGAGCAAAGGCTTGGTCCATAACTTTGGCGGGTTATTTTTGGAGTAAAAGATCATCATTTCTAGTTATTAATACTTGGCTTACCGAAAGGTGGGGATAGAAGGGCTTGGAGAAGACAACGTTAAAGGAGGATGGTACATTTCTTTTCAAATTCTCTCTTGAAAACAATTTAAATGAAATCATTGAACTTAGACCATGTCATATAGGTAGACAACCTATGTTTATTCAAAAATGAAAGTATGGTTCAGAATGTGATAGAGGTAGCATCAAAGCATTTCCTATATAGGTTAATTTTCATAATATTCCTCTTGAGTTTTGGACAATTAAAGGTTTAACTTATCTTGTGAGCTCACTTGGACAACCAATCTGTATGGATTCTCAAACAACCAATATGGAAAGAATTTGTTTTATAAATATTTGCATTGAGTTGAACAAGAATTCTAAATTGCTTGATAAATTCTCAATATTAAAGCTTGGAGAAGATGGGGAATTCAAAAAAATTGAAGTTCCTATCACTTATCTATGGAAACCACACTTATTGAGCAAGAGTTGGAAGCCTATTGAAAAAGGCTTAAAACTAGATGGAACAATGAATTGTTGGGATTAGCCACTTTGATGTTCAAAGGAGGATACTTAAACCAATTTGGCAAGCATTGGGGAACCTGCAAAGGAGGACAATCAAGTATTAACTGATGTATTTTCTACTGTAAATGAGACCCCTCAAGCATAACCTGATATGCATACAGATAAGGTAGATAATTCGTGACTTATTGAATTTCATTTCTATATGAAATGGGGAATTTTTAGAGGTGAAATTGACGTGGATTGGTTCGGTTAAAGTGAGGGGATCGGGTAGTGATATTTGGAACTATTGACGTCCGAATTGAGTGATTTTAGTGTCTATGGTTTCCTAAGACATAGGGGAACATTTTGTGATGGGAATTTTGGAATAA
>JANZLH020000115.1:4389110-4399472 GCA_026770325.2 Erythroxylum fimbriatum
GGTTGAGTCATAAAAAATGGATATGGATATGGGTTGAGTAAAACCCGAACCGAACCCTACCCATTGCCATCCCTAGGAATAACTGATATGCTAAAATATAGGAAACAATCTCATGAAATCTAGAAACAATCTTCCACTAACTATGAGATTATAACTTTTAACTAACTGTAAGAGCTAGTTTGACTGACTCAAATACACGTTTTCAACGAACTCTAATTGACGACGGCCTTCTGTTCTTCTGCTTGCTGTCATGTAATGCTTTCATATCATATCACGTATCAGTTAACTCTCAAGAAGTCTCTAAAAGGGAACGAGAGCCTTGAAGAAGAACATAGAATTTAAACCTGCCACAGCTTCACAGATGTTTATTTCTAGAAGTAATGGCATAGTAAATAGACAGCATGAAAACCAATAAATGCTCATTAAAGATCCATGTATTTTACTCTCAACCCGAAGCTTAAGCTGCTGACAGAAATTTAGGAATATATCACGTGGTAACTCTTTACAATACAAGCCTTATTGACTAGTATTTCTTAGCTTGATCCCGGACACAGATAAAGTATATGATGCGGCTTCTTTTCGTTCTTCTATGCATAATCATCCAGTTCAATATGACTCAACACTGCGCAGAGCTGTTGGCAAGGGCACCTGCATCAGTGAGAAGAGGCAGTAGTACCCCGCGTTGGTGCTGTTGGGCACAGCGAGTGTATTTTATGAAAAGAATAAATAAAATGAGCAAAATGGACACAGAATATTTAACGTGGTTCACCCTTAACTTTGGGCTACCTCCACGGAGAAAACTCAAAATATTTCTTCCACTATTACAAATATTAGGTATACAGAGATAAAACCAAAATAGTGGCTCACAAAGTGTTTCCCGACCTAAAAATACTAACCTCACTATTTTGTCACTCACCAACCCTTTAGGAATAAATTTCCCTAACTTCAGAGCAAAACACAACGCTTTGGATTCCTCTCTAGTTTTTCTGTATTTGTTGTACTTCTTTCTGAAGTAGGAAGTGCCTTATATAGGCACTCCGCTGCCTGAGGCTGCTGCTTTTGCAGCTGTCTTTTTTCATTCAACAAATGCTGCATGCGGCTTCAACAAAAACAATTGTGGCTTGGACTGCCGCAATGTTGGAATGGAGTCCCTCCATGTGAGAGGGACCCATCTCCAACAGGTGCTTGTCCATAACAGCTAGAAAACAAAAAAAGACAGGAGTGGAAAAATCAGATTGTTGCTTTATGGTATGGAATTTAGAAAAAGGAGACGAATCATTTAGATGATAGGATATGTTACTTACTGTCGCAACCACCAATGTGTTTTCCTCCGATGAACACATTAGGTACGGTACTCTGTGAAGTCCACTGAGCTAGAGCTACTTGGATGTCAGCTCCATCACCTTCATAGAAAAAGTAAATCATATATCCTAGCAGAGGTGCAGATGTGTAAAATTTGAGTTTTCATTCATGCCCCAAACAGATAAGTGATTTAACATGGCTAAGAATCGTTTCACACAAAATAAAATAAAAGGAGACAAAAAAACAGATGCGAATAGGATCCAACACAATGTTTCAAGTAATTAGAACAGTTGAGGAGATAATGTTTTGCTCTTAAGGATAGTAAAGTCTTTACTTTGCTCATTTAGTTCAACGACCTTGAAGCTTGCTCCTAATTGTGTCAGCAGCTGCTTGACCCTCTTAGAATAGCCACAGTAGGTTTTAGTGCAACCACAACACATAACGAAAAGACCGACGTCATTAACAGCTTCGTTTGAAGATCAATTCTTGAAACTTGAAAGTAAAAAGAGCAGGAAACTGTCTAATATAATTCTAACACAATCACAATCATCTGGAACAAGGAACAGTATCCAAGTTAACCTGAAAACGACCACAGGAGCAGCAATGGATAGCTTTTTGGTCTTTTCAATTGCCATGTCCTTTCCTTGTTTGATTTTCTTGGTTGAACTTAAAAAGGAGCCCATTTCTTGCTGCTTTTAGCTTAGAAATAAATCACAGAACTGCAAAACAAAAAGTCCTCTGTCAGATTTGCAGGCAAGAAGCTGCTCTTCCCAGGTGACTCTTAAGAGCCTACAGTCACCTTTCTTTATATGATGATTGGCTCCACGAAACGACAATGATGTTGGACGTTGTAATTGGCCAATACGCATAACTGGCCAGTCCATCTACTTCTTGGAAGGACAAGGTTAACCGATTTTAAGTTTCTTGTCAGTTCTCTATGTTATCGAGGGACCACGCAACTGTTGATTCGGCAATAAGATGTTCTGAAATTGAAAGTACTGAACAGTGTATTCTTACCACCTAAAGTAGAATCTTATCCGAATTTCTCTGAATAGAAGTAAAAGTAGCTTTCGTGTTACTCTAATTAAGGTGTAGTAATACTACTAAATCTTTGTTGTGCCTGAACTGCCACTAATCCATATGGAGGGCATATCTTCTACTTTTGATTTGAATTGCAGAAAAAACAGAGCCAGTCACATACAAGGCACATCTCAGTCTTCTTGGAAGCATCTTGTCTAGCACGTGGAGAAATGAAAAAAGGAATACCAACGACTGGTGTGTCATTGCTCATTGGTATAGGGCCCTTTAGAACCCTTCTTTTTTCTATTAGAATTGGAAGTGCGGTGAACCTTTAAGCTTTCAACGTAATGAAGATAATGAAAAGGAAAGATAAAAGATCAATAGCATTTAGGCCACTATTAGTTCACGTAATGAAAAGAAAGGCTCTAAAAATGGCAGTGGCTGCTAATAATTAGCAAAGGTATTCCTGCTCTTCTTGGCTTTACATGACTCAGATTGATGCAAAGATGGCTTCTAAATCTTTATACAACTGGTTCGGTTTTGGATTGGAATCTGAAGGCGAACTGTCGGATGAACTCGCACTCTTCTTCGTTGTCCAAAATCCACTCCATTTAGTACGGCTAGTTGAAGGATCGTTTGGTGTTCCACTTCCTTCCTTAGTGAAGCTTGACTTTGCCAGTTCTCTTAGTTGTCTCAGCCATGATTTATCAGGTGTTCCCGAGCTCCTGCTTCCCGAATTTCTGTTTCTGTCAGTAGAGGAACTGTTCTCTGCCAAGGTTTCTCTTTCTCCTTGCCCTGTCTTGGCAATTTGTTTTCCAGGTTTCTGCCAATCTTCTGTGGAGCAAAGATCAGGAGAAATCCAATTGATGCAATTTTTAGACCAGTTAAGAAAGAATTCTCAGCAGCGTCAAGCTGCTTTGTCTGTCTGTACAATGCATACCATTCGTTGATCATATGTGCCATGAATCCAATTAAGAATATAACAACCATAAAGATCCCAACTCTTGTTGCATCTTTGCTTGATAGTTGCTTGTCCCATAGAGCAACACAAGACGCAAATACACCCACTTGGCAGCTAAGAGAGATTATTTCAACCAACTGAACCTTTTTCTTAATGAAAGGTTTCTTAAGAACAAGGAAAAAGAGTTGAAATGAGATGATGCACAGTAGAATGATTGTTGGAGTCTTAGCAGACCGATCATCTATGTAGGCACCGGCCACAATTCCCAAAGAAACTCGCTTTATCAAATCAAGAGGTGTGTAATATATTCTTAAAATTCCAAAGAGTTTCTGAATAAAAGGTGCTTCTGCATCTTCTGTTTCATCATCAGAGGCAATGATACGATCCCCTTGCTTGCTAGGATTACCGCCCGAAATCTGTGAAAGCATGTATTTAGGAGGACCTCTTAGATCTTCAAACAAAGGACCTAGCATGACTAAATAAACGGATTTTGTTTGGTCTTTCCATGTCCACTGTCCTCTCTTTCCAGGTCCTAAAGTTACCCGAATAATGTCTTGATACCAATGAAATATCTGCCCTTCTTGATGGACCTCCTTGTACTGAAGTAGCTTACCAAGAGTAATTCCAACGGAGAGGAATAAAAGCAAGGATAACAGCTGAAGTCCGACAGTACTTAGGAGAATAATGCCTACAGCAACTCCTGAGATCGTATGCGCTAAAACAATGGAGCTGATGTCAGCTGAAATTTTGAAGGTGCTAAACTGATGTTCCTTCTGGATCCATCAGTTTCAACTAAATAGGCCAAAATCATAGAGAAGTAGAAAACTAGAGAATGAATAATGCTCGTATTATAAACACTGCAGAAGTAATATCAACTCTAATTCAATTTTCAAAAAGAAAAAATATCAACTCTAATGATTTCAAGAAGGAAAAAGAAGATATAAGGTACCTCTAACCACGACAGCTGAAGCCTTACAAATAGAAGGTAATGCCAGTATCACAAGAAGTATCTCAAATCTTGGGAATACTAGTGCTCCATAACCTCTGTCCTTTTCGGAGTTTCTCCTCTTGAATTTCAGGACAAATAAGAGCAGAACATGTAGCAGCATCAAGCTTAAACCGATAAGAGCTAGCCAGAACATGCTTCTATCAAAATCCCTCCAACTAGAAGAGATGAAAGCAAAAAAGTTAGATCAGTAAGTACGTTCATCTTCTAAGAAAATTTAAACTTTTAACATAAATTATTAATTTCATAACTAACCATTGAGTTCATAATCAATATCTCGAAAGAGCCTCCGGGAAATGGTTGAACAAAGTGGCATGTCTATTTGTATGTACTTCTAGTATTTGTATGGTCATACAAGTAACTTTTCACAATCTATCATACTCATAGGCTTTTTCACTTAAATGGTCTATTTCTGATCATGTCTTCTGGCAGTGTAAGAGTAAAGTCAAAGAAGAGAAAGAAATACTCACCCATTTGAATGTTGTGGATCCATGATGAATTCAGCTTGCGGTCTAGCACTTTGCCTCTGAAGACAAACAAAGGACCCTTGCCTATGATTATCCAGTATAAGTATAGGAAACCAAAAAAGAGCCACGAAGTATGACCGATACCTCAAAAAATGTCATGTACTCCATTGGAGTAAGTGGTAATCCATATATTGGAACAGCAATATTCAAACTTTCTTCTTCCTTTTGGATGCTCTGAGTAGCTCCCAAATTACTTATATTGGCAATGAAGGAATGTGGACTGGTGGATGAATTGGAGCCCACCATAACCGAGTCGATACCCCCAGTTTCCCATGGGAGACTGAAGTAGGGTATACTCCATTGTAAACCTCTTGCAAGCTCATAGTATTCAGCTGGAAGAGTAACAGCCAACCATCTAGACAGTGCAAAAATTTGAATGTAGCATGCACTTCTCTGTGGAAAGAATAAAGGATAGGTTCTTATAGGTTCACAAGATACAATAAATTGACTATCATACTCATATTTCTAGTTCATAAATCCCACGTCAAGGAATTGAATTTACTACAGAATTCTCATGTAGTTGACTGCCACTTCTGATGACAGCTTTTAAAATGCTTAAAAATGATGCAAGTGAATCAAATATTGAACATCTATAAATTGATAATGATGTAAACTATATTTGAAATATCAATGAAACGGGTTTCTTGGATTAAATTCCCTGACACGGCTCAAACCACAATTTTTCCATCATAATGCTCTGAATTATCTTTACTAAGATTGCATGTTTGATACAAGAATCATCTGATACCATTGGCCAGTAGTTTGCAGAAAATTTTCAAATATCACTCGGGAAAAAAACTGAGAATCTTTTTGCTACTATTCCTTTTGCCTTAAGAGCAGAAAACACCTTTAAAAACTCCTTAGGAAGGAGTCTTCTGCAAGCTCAAACATGGAGATTCCTGAAAGTAACATTTTCTAATCCATGTTCAAGAGTTATCAAAGAAAATATGAGATGCATACTCTGAGCATTACTAAGGATTTCCAATTGTGAGCTCATTGAAGCATTCAACCTCAATCATCCACTCAAATTTTAAAGATGATTGCCAATTTCTAAATTTTGCGAGACAAAGGAGCTTAAGAGCAAAGATTTATTTGTCTTTTAAGTTAGATATCATACGAAAAGACTCCTTGTAGGATCAGATGTCGGCAAGGAAGATGGCCTTGAAAATGCTCCCACAGACAGAAGACTTGCACTTGACACCGTTAGAAGCCCAGCAGTAAAAGCTGTCGCTAGGAAAGAAGCAGCAGCAAATACAGCAACTACAGAAGATAGCATGGGGATAGAATCTGTAAATGGAAAGCATAATAGTGATCAATAAATCACCACCTGAAAAGAAAAGTTTCAAGGAAAACATCTTCACAACTTGGGCATATTATGTAAGTTGTAGAACAAGCAAATCGAAGAAAAGATCCTTACAACGTCTCACTTGTAGAACATTAGATGCTAAATTTTTGTTTCCAGAAACATCTTCTGTTACATTTTGAGGAACATTCACGGATATGGTCTCATTATTTGCTTGTATCTCTGCAATGAACTTGCTTCGACTTATTTCACGAAAGCTGGATCCCATCAGAAACAATAACTAGATAAGAGTCCAGTTTAAGCATTTCTTTCTTGTACCTTACTTTCCTGGAATATCTAAAGATAAAGAATGTAATCAAATTATTTTTGTTTGATGCTTGCAATCACATATGCATGGTGATGATCAATTAAGCTAGTGAAAATGGAGATTGCTAACATAAGTTTACTAACCTCTGCAGATGCCCCCCTGAAACTGAGAGAGAGGAGGATTTGAAGCCAAATACAGGCTTCATGAAGTTCACAGACACTGGAATGATGTGTTCCCTTGTCCTTGTGCTAGATATTGTACTCAGTGTCACGAGTGGCTTTTCAGAATCTGAAGATCACATCTGGGTCCATCTTAGGAGGATCGAGATATATTTTTCAAATCTTTTAAGTTCCAAAGGGTTGGGAAAGAGTGCTAACACATCATTTTCTCTACAACTGTTAAATGGCCACTATCCTTCTCCCTAGATTGTTGTAAATTTTAATTGAAAACATACCATAAAGGAAAGTGGCGGGTGCAATAGGAGAAACTGAAGTCCCTGCCCTGCTTATTATAGTATCTGAATGGAGGGCAACAGTGATGACAGCAATGGAAGATACATTTGCAACCTGAAAGCAGACATGTATGGAGTGGGTACTGAAAAGTACAAGTAATGAATGTCAATAGGAACAAGAATACAAAATAGAAAGAAAAATTACGATGTCCTCCAACTAACCTGAAAGCCAAACCTGCGGTTTCCCAGGGTTTCACTGTCAATAGGAAGAAGATCACCCTGACTTATGTTCAGAGAATTTAGGACTTCCACAGTTGAATTAAGTATAGGTTCTGAGAAGTATAGATACACCTTCAATTTCTTGTAATCGTTAGTTGCCTGCACTGTTCTTGTTCCATTATTAAGTTGAAGTAGCTGTTCTGGAATGCGAATCCGCAGGTCAACAAACACGCTTCTTCTATCTGTAGAGGAAAGGACCAAATTAACAGAATAAAGAAGAATTGACAAAACGAATAAGGAAAAGCTGGGTGACACTCAATTGACGTGTGTTTGTAAGCAACAACAGCTGCTTTGATGCAGTTTATAAAACTTGTGATTGTAACTACTAGGAGATCAGAACTATTATTCAAATTGTAAAGAAAATAGGGTTGGAATGCTTAGTGTGACTTCAAATTGCCACTTGTCTGGTGACCTGAAATTGTTCCAGTGATGTTTCAGAGTAAAAGAACTTAAGGTACGAACAACAGAACTCACCAAAATGTACATGGAAACTTGAATTAGCTGCTCTTTTGAATCTGTTTCCAGCTGTGTCAGTACAGAAATCCTTGTCCATTACCAGTACCACTCTTCCGTACATAACCTTAGGTGATAAGCTCACAAGAAGTGAATATTTCAGGTTTGGTTGCAAAATGGTTAGAGAATGTGGGATTACTTCGCCAGCACCATAGACCAGCAGCTGTTACGTGACATATAACAATCTATATGAAACAATTGAATCCTGCTGATACTATACAACATTGATGAATATTATGAAGGCATCTTAAAATCAAACCATGACTATTAATAAACAGAGATATGAAAAGAAAAGGTTAACTAGAGACTAAAACCGAGGAGAAACCAAAATAGTGTTCAGACATTCTGCCATAGAGCCAACAATGTGAAAGTGAAATAATTTCATATAAATTTAATACAATTTCGTAAGCACCTACTCACATTGCAGGCATTAACAGATGTACATGCAAAGCCTCCACCACCGGTGCAGGTTTCAGTGAACGAAATATTTACTGAAACATTCCGAGCATTGGTAAAAGATGTTGATGCAGTTATATATGCTGTTGGAGGCACTGTATCTGCACGGCTAAATTGTAAATCATCATCAAAAACGTTCCTAAAGTTGCCATAGATACATTCATAGTCTATCAAAGAATCCCTGCTAATGAATCCACTTTTTATGTGAGTTAAAAGAAATGAAAACAAACTCTTACACAAATTCAACTGTATGATTAGTAGAATCAGAGAAAAAAAAGGCGAGATTCTTTACCAATAGTCCAATCGTAAGTGGTACAGCTCTTATTCCGATTGATGCAGACCTCAAATGCATGATTTCCATCCAGCAAATTCCCATATAATACCTTTCCGACTCTACAATCAGATGCAGTGCCCCAATCCAGCTGCATGTAACATTTGCTCAAATTGGATGACAATATTAAAGTTCACACACTCTTAACATATGGAGAAAGAAATGAAAATGAACCGAGCAGATAACGTGATTAATTTCTTTAGCACAACCAGTAACTTCTACAGTAACAAACATGTGAACAAAAGAGATCAAATTCTTCAACGTTTCTTTCTCTTTTGCCAGATTATTTGTAAGAAATACAAAGTACTCTGCTAGAAGAAGTGCACTTATAAGGGGCCAAACCAATGGGGAGCTTAGAAACTCTTGCCTCATTGTAGAAGAGTACATCTTACGCAAGTTCTGATTTCAAGAAAGCCACAAGTTGAGAGAAGGAAGTACCTTGCAACTTATGCTACAGTTTGTGCAAGTGCTAACATTCCCATTTACCAGTACTTCAAACACGAATGTGGCCGTGTCACGATGTGAAAATGAATGGGGAGCCTTCAGAAACTTCACAGAAAACTCTCCATCTTGAGAGAGAGCTCTAAAAAACAAAAGTTGGAAAATCAAACAAGACAAAACCCGACACAGAAATTTGATTGAACCCATTGCTGTGTACTCCCTGAAATGAAGTGATAGGCATGTAGAGGCAAAAGCTACCAGCAAATGGTAGACATTTTATGGTACTGAAGTGAGACTATTGAGCTAAGGAAAGAAAGACAAGTGCAAGAAAAAGGATAATGAAAAATGTGGTAAAGAAATTATGAAAATAATGGAAGCAGAGATAATGAAAAAAGTGTGGTATAGAAATTATGAAAATAATGGAAGCAGAGACCAAGTTAGAATACGGGGTTTGGTGGCTGACAGTGCATGAAGAGTGAGCTTATCGAGATAAGCAAGAGAGAGAAAACAAAGACTCTCCAATGAGAAAATCCATCGTATTCTTGTCGGGTTCTGCAAACATTTGAATAAATCACCGTAGCAGATAGGTCCAAAGTTGGGAAAAAAAAAAAAAACCAATTTCTATGGAGTGCTTTTGGTCTTCATGCATTGACATCTGTACGTCTCACGCTCGCGTCACATGCTTGTGCAAGAAACGAAGATCATCATTAGTGAGATTCCCATGTGATGTGAGTTCATTAATTAAATTTCTGAACAACGGAGAAAGATGTTCCCACTAAAGAACTTAAACTCTGACAGACTCTGTCTCGACGAGTTGATTGCTCAACGGAGTTGCTTGTTAAGTACTGGTGGGTTTATAAAGAACACTCGGCCTGACAAAGATTACTTTTCGTTACGAGAAAGAAAGAAATGGTTAAATAAAAGAGTTATGACGAATGCTTTTACAAGAAATCTAAAGATTCTGTTTTTGTTTTCAATGATAAAATAAATTAGGAATAGATTAATAAGACAAATAATCTGTTATCAAACTTTACTCTCTTTTTTTTTTTGAAGAAATCAAACTTTACTATTATCTCCGTGATATTGAAACCCGGTCAATCTAATTTGTTGAAAGAGACAACTGATTGACACTTGCTTAAAAAGGGGTTTGGACTTTGGAGGTCATCAATCTGACCCTTACATCAGATGAATCATGAATAGGATAATTGTTTTTTTTTTAAATACTAGAAAGACGAAACATAAAAATTAAACTAACTACACGCTATTTCTAGTCAAAGGTATAAGTTACGTCCTTACCAATGTTATGAATACCGTACCAGGCTCGATATCGGATTGAGTTCTGAAACGGAACTGTATCGGTACCGGTCGATACCGAGTACCGTTTCGAAATATTTTTTAAATTTATAAAATAGTCCCTAAATTTTTTAAAAATTGCAAAATAGTCCATATTGATATATTATACAGC
>JANZLH020000115.1:4431191-4448541 GCA_026770325.2 Erythroxylum fimbriatum
TCTGTATTTTACATATCAATATACAATTCTTCTAAGCCTCAAATACTTTTCTTCTTCTATTTCTCTTGGTCTTTACAGGGAACATATTATAAATTAACCCCTTCCAATCAATCACGTTCTAGATTAATATATGATCCTGAGGTTAGAGACAAATCACTAGCACCAAGTAAAGTATGGAGTATTCTATAGTTGAAGAGCCTTCGTCATAAATAAAATTACGTTTATAAGTCATAGGAGATATTTTGTCATGATGTTAGATATATTCAATTTCTTTTGAACAGTAGCGTAAATCATAATACAATCATATTTTCAGATTGCGATAATTATGTACTTAGTCATCAACTATTTCTCTAACCTGTTATGTTACAAAACAAACAAAATCTACAACTTATCAATATCTTCATCTTCAAACTCGATATAAGCATCAGGAGCACTATCATCTTCCTCATCGAGACCTCGAGCAATGCCCTCATTGAGACGGGTAGTGTCAGGAAGTTCACCGTAAGCCTTTAGAAGCCTAGCTTCATCAGACATGTACTTCAAGATAACATCAGCCTTTTCATCTTGAAAGTGACGGAGGCCAATAAGGATTATATCACCGGTGGAAATCCAGACCTTCTTGTGCATCTTTCCACGAATGTGACAGAGACGCTTTATGCCATCGACGCACATAGCTTCCAAACGGCCATTACCAAGCATACGAAGCACTTGGGCATACTCTTGTCCATCTTCCTTGAACACCAGCTCACGCTTGTTATCCTCGGCTTCATTCCTTCCTCTCTTTTTGTTCTTTCCTCCCTTTCCCTTGTTCTTCGGCATGCTTGCTTTATGATTCTGTTACCAACCATCAGAACACCAAACTCAGTAAGTTCATGGGTTCAAAATCATCTAAGATGGAGAAAAATAACGAAAAGAAAACCATAAGTAATCAACCAAATAAAAAGAAGAAAGCGTCCAATAAATAAACTAATGATTATGCACGACGCACTAACCACTCGCTAATGGGCAGAGATCCAGAGACAATAACCGCTAACCAGACGTCGAGGGTTAGTGCTATATATTTATAGATGACAAACTCCTATTCCTAATTGGAGTCGAATTCCCATGGTCTAGTTCTAACAAGCATACAGGAAAAACACAATTGGTTAATATTTATACATGCATAACTACAACTTCTAATTGGATTCCGACGTAATAATTGTAGTCTAATTCTGTTAAGAAAAAAGTTTTTGTGGGTTTTGGACTGAGGATAGATTAAACCAATACGTATCGCAAGTGTTCCTCAATTTTCTCGCATTGTTATTTTTTATGATATTTATGGCCCGTTTGGTTGAGCTTTTATTAGTAGAGCTTTTATCAGTAGAGCTTTTGTCAGTAGAGCTTTTCTGAGAAGAGCTTTTTTTAAAAGCTAGTTGACTGTTTGGCTGTCAATTAAAAAAACAGCTTTTTTAAAAGTGCTTCATACAGTAGACTGTTTGGCAATGTAAAAATAAAAAGCACTTTTTATTAATTTTAACTATATTTTATTTTATAATAAAATTATTTATGCTAAATAATATTTAAATTATACTAAACAATATGCAAATTACAAATATATTATAAATTTGCAACTTTCATGATTGGTGTCATACTTTTATAGCAGAGCACCTTATACTATAGGAATCTTACCACATTATCACTGTTATGACAATAGAATACAAGAAAAAAGCAGCAGGACTTATCCTCCTGTTTCATCATCCTGAAGACAGAATGCATGAAATTAAAAAAAAAATCTGGAAAGGAAGAAATAGGGCATAGAACAGAGTTCATATACTGATCTTTTTCAGAACTTGTTCAAGCACCATGATTTCTCTCTTGCTATCTTCCAGTCTTTATTGCTCGTAGATGTTTTAGTTATATTACAATCTGATGGGGTTTATCGCATAAACTCGGAGCAAAAATCAAAGATGAAGAACGAATAACAGATTACAGTCAAAACTTTTCAGGTTCTTTCGACTGGTCGCTTCAGATTTCAGAATTATGATATAATAGTTAACCATGATGCATCATTAGTCAGGCATTCTGACCCATAATTTGCATAAGGAGGGAGTTCAGCGCTCTTTGATGAGCGCCTCAAATGTACAGATGCAGATAAAGTATCTAGCGCACATACATATCCATCTAAAACCTTCCCTACTGCAACCGCAAATGCCTGATTGACTAGACTGTAAGGAGGATGCTCTTCCTTCTGTGCGTTACCATCACAGTGACATTGGTCTCGAGTTGATTCAGAAACTCCATAGCTCTTTCTCACTGAATATATATGACAATTCAAATTCAAGAAACTACCTACAAATTTCCGGAGAAGACAAACCAAGGTGCCTGATCAGCCAATGGACTTGAGGATTTTTCCCAATGCTTGAGTGCTGGAAGACCGATTCCATAAACTAGAATTTTGAAGGTGGGTCCTATCAGCTGAATCAGAACAAAAGGAAGCATGGAGTTTTTCAATGCTGAGAATAGCCGACTGCACACCTTGCAAAGCATTCAATGCCAATTTCACCAAACTTGCCTCCTACAAGACCAATATATATTCTTATAATGCAAAACGAAGGAAAATAAGAACAAGATAAGCAAATTAAACCCAGGTCCAAAACAAGAAAACACTCTCTATCAAGAGTGCCTTAAAACTTGAATCACTTTACAAATCATTCTCCAGCATTATTTGGCAACAGTTGAAAAAGAGTACATTAACAAATAACAACGGTTTTAGAGGACCGCAGCCATCGAAACCAGTCAACCATCACAATCATCCGTTCCAAATTCACAAAGCATGAGCCCTAGTTCTTAGAGCTCTACAGATAGTTGAAAATCAAGTAAGTTACTGGGACGGGATCAGTAAAAAGGTTGATAATGTGAATAAAATTTCACAAAAAACACGAGAAATTCAGTAGAGAAAAGAATAAAGAGAAGGTACCTTGCACGTGTCGTATGGATGATGGAAAGTGTTGGAAGTGGAAGCCGGCTCTCTCATGGCTTCCGTTTCTTTACTGCGTTGTTAACGCAGACGCATCGTCTGTGTTAAAAAAGCAAACGGAAATTTTCAGAGGAAAAAAAAGGAGATGAACCAACCTGAAAAGGAGAGGGATACGTGAGCGCAGGAGCAAAACCAAGAGTCGGTGTTTCAGAAAAGAGGAGAACAGAGAAGAAACAGAGAAGGCGTTTCAGACGCTTCTTTGTGTAAACAGTTGACGCAAATTTTAAAAATTAGAAACAACTTCCCGAAAAAGCTGTTTTTTTTGGGCTTTTCTGAAAAGCTCCAAATTTTGGCTTTTCAAAAAACTGTATTCTGACTTTTTAAAAAGCTGTTTCTATTTCAAAAGCACTTTTAATTTTTCAGCCAAACAACCATTTTTTCCTTAAAATGGCTTCTGCGGTGTGAAAAAGTACTTTTGGGACTTCTAAAAGCCGAACCAAACAGGCACTTACTTAAGTTTCATATGTATGACTATCCTGTCAACGCCCTATTTGCAAAATATTTTTTATCAACTTAAGCAACAGTTGAATAAATATTAAGAGCTGGTATCTAATTAGCGTAGCCAGTTGTATATTTTGTGCAAACTTTAAGTATAAGAGTTGTATATCCTCCTCCTATATACTTTTCCACCTTTCAGATTGAATATATTCCTTATGTAACTTTTAAAAAAACTTAATTAAAAATTAAGCTTTTTATTTTAGTTGGCCTAAAGTATATATATATGTATGTATAATAACAACATCAATATTCAGTCTTATCTCTAATTAGAAGAGAGAGTCTTTTCAAACATAAATGTACAATTAAGTTTTACATTAATGTAATAATTTGTCATTCTTTGATTTATATAACTAAAGTACATATTTTGTGGAAATCACTTTGTTCTTTTTTTTTTGGTCTTAGACCAGGGTATTCACCGGCGGATCCAGTGACTAATCCCCTCGTTGGTTTGTAGGTACCTCACAGGGTGGGACAGTTGGCCCAAGGATTTAAGGTTGCTCCATACCCAAAGTCAAAGATAGAACCTCTGACCTTTGGTTAAGGATGGATGAGTCCCTGCCACTTAACCACACCCCTTGGATTAATCACTTTGTTCTTTATTAAAACGGAAAGCACGGAAGGCACTTTATAGGATTGTAGGCTAAAGATTCTTAACATAATCTAAATTTAATTAATTAAATCTATAATATTATATTTTGACGGCTCTCGTCCTAAAGGCAAGAATATGCACTTATAAAACTTGTATACTTATACAAAGTAAAAGGTTGAAAATTAAATAAAAACAGGGGGGCAATTTGTGGCCAGGCAACGTGAATAAGATGCATGTTAAGGAATAAAACCAAAGACAAAAAAAGGTTGTGTGCACTGCCCAATCTCTAGTAAGATGCTGCCCACTTGCTGCCAAAAACAATTTTCCTCGTTAAACCTTCCTGCTTTTACATATACAAGAAAACATAAATAAAGATTTAAACCTTTCATTTATAGCAATTACCTGCAGTTTATACCAACTGTATAATAATATATAAATTATGTATGTTAAATAAATCATTTTTAATAATGTTGACAGATGAGTTAATGAAAACAATTATATTGAAATTAAACTGTAATAATATGTTAAGGTCATCAATTCGAATTACTCGGTTGCTTACAAGATTTAAACTATGTTGTCGGATTATGAAGTTCATGAATGATATGTACAGTAGGAACGGAAAAAGATTGCCAATGTTTGTACAGTGGTATTAACTATTACCGAAGCAAGTAAACTAGTTATACAAGCTTCGTATTGAAACATATAATTGTCAATTTACGGCTTTCTTTTCCTTTTTGGAAAAATGTTAATGTATTCAGCCTTAAAAGGCAATCCAACTGCACAATCAAAATATAGTGCAATGTCACCAAAGTTTAGTGACTTTCAAGAATTACAAGCATGACTTAAAAGATGTGTAAAAAGGAAACTAAACATTCCAAAAGAAAAGAAGAATTGCTTGTCCTGCAATTGGTGATTTTGTATACTCATTTGAAGCCTTATGTATTGCATAAGCTGCTTGCTGAATTGTTCCATATGAACGCATTTATCTTAAAAAATCTTGTAATTTCTTTCATCCTAAGTTGTGATTGTCGATGAGAAAGAACCAACCAGAAACATTTATAGGTAGTGCTGTTGGAGTGTTTGTTAGTTAAATGCCAAGCTCTAATGCTATTCAAGTTGTTTAATTCCTTAGTTATCAAACATATTCTACAGAGTTCCTTCCATATGCCTTTGATGTAGTTGTAATTGAAGAATAAATGTTCAATGTTTTCTTTAGCTTCTTGACATGGTGAACACTACTTTCTGAGATGCATATATTTGGCGATTTTATCAACATTTTTCAGCTTCCCTTTCATTGCAATCCATAAGGTAAATGTAGCTCGAGGGTTGATAAAATTGCAACAGATTAGTTTGGTCCAAAGCACTTTAGGTAGCTGTTAGACAATTAACTTCTTGCAAGACTCATTAGTGACTTTGCCATCAATGGTGTGTTTCCATATGTTTTGTCTTCCTCTACACTAATATGTGTTTGGAGAATTTCATTTAAGAGAGTTCTAGATAGTGATGATTGTTGGGATATCTCCTTATCTGATAGAGTTGTTGCAACCGAGGCATTAAGTGGAATTGAAGATCTAAGAGATGTTTCTTGATTGACATTGATATGTTGCCCCCCCCCTAAAAGCCAGTTATCATACCAAAAGTTAGTGAATTATCCATTCCTACCAATGTAATGAAGTCAACTTGAAATCTGTTTCTCAATTTCAAAATTGCTTTTAAGGTAGATGAGGGGAAGTGTTTGATGTCAACAGCCCACATACTTTTATTCTTAATTAAGTACGAATCTATTTGTACCACAATGATTGTTTATCATACTTGAGCCTCCAAAGTCTTTTTGTAAGCAATATTGTATTTATGTTTTTTATAGAACATTTGCCAAGCCCTCCCTAAATCTTTAGAGTGCAAACCTCACTCCATTTCACTTTGCTTCTACAAGTTCTATCTCTGTTACCTGACTACAAAAAGTTGTTAAGTAATTTTTCAACTGATTTGATGGTGGAATGTGGAAAAGCCAAATAAGCTGCCCAATAAGGGTTAATGGAATTTAGTGTTGAGATTATAAGTTCAGCTCTTCTTATTACTGAGAGATGCTTGGACCTCTGTGATGATATTATGGATTGAATTCTATCAAAGAGATCTACGAAGTCTTTTGTTCTCATTCTTTTAGCAAAAATGGGAATGTCTAGATATCTCATTGGGAGCTCCTGGTGGTTGAAACTAGTGATATTTGAGATCAATCGCTTACTATTATAAGCACTTCTTGAGAGATAAATGTTACTCTTGGAGCAGTTTACCTGCAATCCAGAGGCTCTTCGAAAAATTTTAAAAGCTTTCATTAATGTGGAGGTAGAGAGTACATCTGTTTTAGACAATAAAATCAGATCATATGAAAACTTCAAAAAAAAATCAGATCATATGCAAAACAAATGCTAGCCAGTTTGAGTGTCTTGCAGTTTGAGTGATATTTGAAGCCCTTTATTCTTTCAATAACCGTAATTATCTTATGAAGTGCCTCATGACAATGACAAATATGTAGGGTGATAATGAATCTCCTTTTCGAATACCTTTATAGCTCGTGAAGAATTTGGTAGATTGTCCGTTCATTGGAATGCTATATGAGGAAGTCATTATACGTTGCTTAATCTATTGAATGAAAGAACCTGGGAATTCCATAACATGGAGGATATTGATGATAAAGTTCCAATTGACATTTTCATATGCCTTTCTAAGATCAATTTTGATGCAACAATTGGGATTGCTCTTCTTTTTGGAGTAATTACTAATGAGCTCTTGAAGAATGAGTATGTTATCTCCAATCAACCTTCCAGGTATGTAAACTCCTTGGTTAGGACTGATATGCTTGCTAAGTAATCCTTTTAGCCTTTGAGCAATGATCTTTGAGATATTTTTACAAATGGAATTACAATAAGCTATAGGTCTAAAGTCAGGAAATTGGTTCAACTCACTTTACTTTAGAATTAGAGTTATGAATGTCTTATTGATCTCTTTTAGAAGTGTGCCTTTTTTGAAAAATTCCAAAACTGCTTCTGAGATCATGTCTCCAGTGAGAGACCAAGTTTTGTTGAGGAAATTGATATTTAAACCATTTAGTCCATATGCCTTGTAAGGGTGGAGTGTAGCTACTGTTTTCTTGATTTCCTGTAGGATAACAGGCTTGCATCATGAGAAGTAATAAAATCCTTTAACACTTGCTTGAGGAATTGTATAGATGAATATGCTTTAGAGGGTCTATTCATTAAGTCATTGAAGTAGTTGAAAGCCCATTTCAACAACTGATTCTGAGAGTCAACATTGATATCTTTATGCTTAAGAGGAACTATTTTGTTTCTAGCTTTCCTCGAGACTACAACTTTGTGAAAGACTGAGGTGTTCCTGTCTCCATTCTTCAACCAATGACTTATTGCTTCATTAGAGAAGAATCATAAGGAGTGCTTGTGTGTAGCTATATAAAGCATCCTTTTCTTTTAACAGCATAATCTGAGATCTAGGATTTCTATTTGCATCCTCTTGAATGGACTCCAATTCCCTTTTTGCTATGTTTACAAGATGGTGTGTATTGTAAACATTAGCTTTAAATAACATAATCATTTCATTATTGATGATCTATATTATCTTTACATAGGCATATTGCTTGGTACCTCTGATGCTGGATCTAATTGCTTTATAGATTCCTTCTTCGACTCCAGCTAGTTACAGCATGAAGTTGTTAAATCTGAATGGAAAGTTGAAGTTTGTTGCTGCTAATTTGGTTACAATGGGGGTGTGGACTAATAGAATGTTGTTTGAGTGCAAGGAAAATTAGTTGGGGAAAGCAGTCATCCATATTATATTGTAAACTGTTCTACCTAACTTTTTCCAAATTAGATGGTCACAATTTTTCTTGTTATTCCATGTGTAAAAACACCACTCGAGGGTAGATCAGTGAGCTAGACTTCTTCAAGACATTTTCCAAGTTCTATGCAGGGACTACAAATTAATCTTACTCCATCCGCTTCCTCTACTTTCAAGATAGAGTTGAAATCACCTGATATCATCTAAGATAGGTTGATTGAAGCTGTTGAATCCTTTATCTGACTCCACAAGAAGTTCCTTTGATATGCATTGTTATGTGTATATATAAAGGATTAGTAAAACTGTCGGTAGAGCTACTTCATAAAACTTGTGCATGCACCATTTGGTCTGTAATGTTAGAAGAGTTAATAGATAATATATTGGAATCATATAGATTATGATTCTTCCATTGAGATGACAAGTATGATTGGAAATGATTTCCAATTAGCAAGGAAATAGGTTAGCAGTTTGCAATACTCCTTTCTAATTCTAGTTTCCAAGATTCTAGCAATTTCTACTTTATTACGCAAAATAGTTTCCTTAATTATAACCTTTCAATAGGGGAATTAGCTTCTTTTACATTCCACGTGAGGATATTCATGTATCCCCTAAGGAGAGTTTCTTCTTTTTTCTGCTCGATCTTCATTAAACCACTATCTTAAAATCCTAGTTTGTTTTAATCTGCTATTGTAACTGCTTACTATATGTTTCTATGGTATTCTTTTCTGCATTGTCTCCATAATCCTTTGGAAGCCTATATTGATCTTCTATTTATTCTTTTTTATGATGTACTTCTAGCATTTCATCGATAACTTCACTTGTAGCTTTGTCTCCTTTGTCTGTTGTAGCTAGAATTTTAGATATAGTCTCTTCATCTTGGTTTTTCTGTTCAGTATCCATTTCCATTAATTCTTGGTGCTCTCTTGTTTTAAACACGGGCCTTGTTGGTCTCCATATCTGTTTCTTATCCAATTATGATATGCATACATATATATGGGCTCCAAATCTTCATTCAAATGAATGAAAAGTATAGTTTCTAGTAGATCAGATAAGGAAATGATTAAAACACAAATTATAACATAAATAGTGTGATTGATTTCTGTTGTGGGTTGATCCAATGCTATTGATCTGCCTATGTAGCCTGCAAGATGACTAAACCTTTTGGTAGTCCATATTTAAGTTGAACCTCATGCGAGCATATCCAAATGGGAATGTTGTCATGTTTGAGGTTTTCCAATTTGATTCTTGGCCTTCAAGCTTGCAGTAATAAGGGTTTATTTTGCACATGCTAGGGCCCAGATTGCAACACTAACTTGTCTTCTTTTGAGCTGGAAATTTGACAGAAATACATCCTCATTTTTTACTAACACATTTACTAATCTATATTGTTTCCAGTTATTGAGGGCCCATTGCTTCATAACTAGATAAGCGATCCTCTTGTTAATGGAATTAGTGGAGTTCTCCACTTGTCAGCTCCATCCTTCAACATATTGGAGGGGAAACAATTCTCAGCTCAAGAGACCCATTAGGAAGGCAACATGATAACTTTTGTTCTGGTTTTGATTCACCTACTACTTGAGTCTATGCCTTTCAAATGAAATGGTTATTGAGGCTTGCAAAAGGTGGGCTATATGATGTTAATGCAGGAAGACTCCCAAATAATTTATTGAAACAGTTTGCATTTAAAGGCGGGAAATGTATGTCAATAGGTATAAGCTATGGACTAATGGTTAATAGCTAGATATACAGGGTTAGAGTGTAGGAGAGGTGCTTTGAGTAAAAGGTGATTAGAAAAAAGTAGGGAGAAAGATGGTGAGGTTTGTTAAGGTGGATAGAGTGAGTATGCTGTAGTGTATATGATGCGTAGGTATTATAAAATTTGTCAAGAATGAGGTCGTATGATGCTAAAAGGAGTAGATGGCAAAATGTGGTAAAAAAGAGTGAAGCTAAAAAGTTAAAATCCACGAAAGAAAGGTTGAGGAAGGTGGTGAATAGTATTCTAGCAAGAGATGAGCAGTGTTCTAGCAAGAAGATATGGATCCATTGCAATCAATTATATATAATATTATTATTTTAATTAATTAAGAAATTTTATCTTTATATATTTTATTAATAATATTTGATATTTTAATATTAAAGATAAAATTCCTAAAATAATTACTGTACAATTGAAATTATGATGATATCATAATTATGATATTCAATTTATATTTATGTCTTATTTTTAAATTATTCTTAGTTATAATTTCATCAAAATAGGATATTGATGAAATTATAAAACTAACACATGTTAAGTTTCCTTTTTATGAAGAAAGTGATTAAGTGGATCTAAGTCTTTTATGAAAAAAAGTAGAGTGGAGATCATAGACAAGTTTTGTGGTGAAAGACGAGGAAGAACTAGTTAATAAGAAATCGTCCACATAAACCAATAGAAAGGTAGTGTGAGAGTTGGTTTTATGAATGAAGAGACAGGTATATGATTTTGAGGGTGTAAATTGGAGGTTAAGAAGTTTTTAACTTAGGCAATGAAACCAAGCTCGAGGAGCTTGTTTAAGACCATATAAGGCTTTATGGAGTCTATAAACATAGTTAGGACAATGGGGATCTATAAAACCAGGAAGTTGAGACATATAAACAAGTTCCTGTAAGTAACTATGAAGAAAAGCATTATTAACATCAAGTTGGCAAATAAATCAATTATAGGACATGGCCACGGTAATGATGATATGAATAGTTGAGGGTTTAACAACAAGACTGAAAGTGGCAATATAATCAACTCTTGGGGTTTGATGGTAACCTTTTGGCTACAAGACAAGATTTGTAGATCTCAAGAGATCCATGGAGATTCTGTTTAGTGCAAAAAACTGATTTACAACCAATAATATTTGTGTTAGGTGGGGGTGTAATAAGAGTCCATATGGCATTATGATGGAGAGCACTAAACTCTTCAAGCATGGCTTGGTTTTAGTTCGAAAATTTGTTATCCTAAGCAAGGATGTAGGATCTAAGGAGGATTTTAGGTGATAAGAGTGTAATTGATGTAATCAGAAAAAGTTACGAGGGGTATAGGTATGATCTCGGGTACGTGTTATCGTGGGATGAGGGGGATGATGTGATGTGGTTATGGTAGAGGAAGAGGAGGAAGGAAAGGGTATATGGGGAAGAGGTAAAGGTAAAGAAATAGGTAAGGAGGGAGGTGACGTGGAGGATGACATAGGGAAATTTTTATAGGGAAAGAGATGTTCAAGGAAACGAACATGACAATAAATATAAAGTTTAAAAGTGATAGGATTAAAGCATAAATAACCCTTATATTGGGAGGCATAGTCAAGAAAAACACATTATACATATTTTGGTGCAAGATTGTCTAGGAAAATAGATCCCAAATAAGGAAAATAGGCACAACCAAAGACCTGAAGATGAGTAAGGTCAGGTTAAGTATTATAAAGGACTTCATGAGGAGATTTGTGATGAAGAACAACAGTGTGTAAGAGATTTATAAGATAAACAACAATAATGAAGGCTTCATACCAAAGAAACTTAGGAAGTAAGGCATGAAGGAGGATAGTAAGACCATTTTCAGTGATGTGATGAATTTTTCGTTCGACAAGATCATTTTGTTGGGGTGCATAGGGACAAAAGATGCAAATAGTGATTTTAGTGAAAAGAAGATAGTGAGCAAGGCACTTCAGGAGCTCCATCCCTTTGAAAAGTTTGTATGGTAGTGGAACAAAGATTTTTAGTAGTGGCTTAAAGGATTAAAAATGAGCAAGGCATGGGTTTTATGGGTTAAGGGAAAATCCAAGTAAAATGACTATAGTCATCCATAAAGATAATAAAATATTGATAACCAGAGTAGGAAAGAGACGAGGAAGGACCTCAAATATCACAATGAATTAGTTGTAAAGGTTTGATAAAAACTAGAGAAGACATAGGAAATGAAAGACAAACACTTTTGCCTTAAATACAAGAAGTACATAAATTGGGGACATTTTTAAAAGACAAAATATGACTTAATCTAGATAATGTAGAGTGACATGGATGACCAAGGTATTGATGCCAAAAATTTATTGAAGTGGAGGTAGTTATGCGAGCAACTGGATTGGTGAAGTATGTTGAAATCTTCATTGGATAGAGGTTATGGATGAGGCCCACGAGAAGTGGGATCTAGGATTTGAGGTGCTTCACAACATAACCAAATGGATAAAATTCCATAATATAAGAATTATCAGTGACAAATTTAACAACAAATAAAAGATTAGTAGTAATGTGAGGAACAATCAATTTATCATGAAGGCGAAGAGTACGACAAAAAGTGGGAAAGGTTAAGGTACCAGTAGATGAAATAGGAAGAGTGTGTCCATTACCGACAATAACTTGATTGGATCCGTCATATGGTGTGATAGATTCTACGATATAAGAATGTGAAGTCATATGAGTAGTGACACCAATATTGGGTAACCATTCAATGACATTATTGTTGGTGAAGGGAACGGGGTCATGATTGGATTGGATATTTATGGCAGGGAAAGTGGTGGTAATATTATTAGTAGTGTGGCAGAAACCAATGGAGTGGTTATGAGATTCAAAATACTAGAAATGACAATAATCAGCAATATGTCCCCATTTTTAGTAAATTTAACATTGGGTAGGTGGCTTGGTATTGAAATTACGCTTAGGGTAAGAGGAATTATGTGGAGCTTAGGTTTATAATGGGAATTAGGCTAAGGTGAAAGAGGGTTATGACTATTGGGCTTCGTTAAATTGCATAGGTCCATCAGAGGTTGTCCATGAGGTAGGCCATTAAATTGGCTGGGCCCAGAATGTGGCCCATCAGCCGAACACTATTAGTGCCCAAATAAGTTAGGGTTGGTAGAGAAATGATTTCCTTTACGTCCCCTACCACCGCCTCTACCATGGATGGAGCAATCTATGGTGGAAAATGTAGCAAGTGCAGAATCTGATGGTCGTGGAGCGTGGAAGGAGACTAATCACTGCTCATGAAGCAAGAGCTTTGCTTTGAGTTTTGCAATTGTGATGATGGTTTGGCGGTTTTTGATTGTCCTTATAAACAACTCAACATTCACAGGTATTCCATTTAAAGTGAAGAGAACGAGATCGTCATCCAAGATGGTGTCACTAATGGCGATGAGTTCTTCAGTAGTGGTGGAGATGATGTAAAGGTAGTCGATGATGGTGATAGAACCCTTATTGAAAGTGTGAATTAGGAGAGACCGTTGAGATGTAGACTAGAGCACGAAGTGGTCTTTAAGTCTGACGCAGAGAATATGTATGTTGGTATGCCTGAGGGCGAGTCGTACTGTGGAGTTGGAGAGTGATCTGATGAGGAAGTACTAATCAAGTTGATCCAGTTTCTTCCATTTAGCATAATCAGAGGACTGAGAATTAGAGGTGTCATGTGAAGGTGCAATGGTCCCGTCAACATATCTAATAAGATAAGAGGTAATTAGAATAGCTATAATCTAGTTTCACCATACCAAGTAATTTGTAGAGTCTAATGACATAGTTAGAAAATTGGTGATCTGGTTGAATGGCAATGTAGGTAGGTTGTGCTCTAACGTGTTCTTGGCTGTGAAATTATGCTTATTGTTGTGTTCTAGAAGTGAAAAGAAAATTATGCAAAATGAAGCTGTGGTGTGTTGCTAGATACGTATTTATGAATTTGTGTCAATCGTGGTGTTGAGCTGTTCTGAGGATATGTATGTCTGGAGTTTTTTGAATTAGTCGATTGTGTTTTAAAAAAAATGCTAAATGTAGAGGAATTCGGGAATAAACTCTGATACCATGATGGAATAGGATAATACGAGTAAAGAGATATCGTATTGCAATGTATTGTTTACATAGGGATGTCCTGTAATATTTCCTGTAATATACAAGTTGATGATAACTAGATAAGGATAATTAAATGAATGATAAGCATAAATAAAATATACAATAACCTTGATTTAAGCATGCGAAAATAATAAAAAAAAATACAAAGTTTGATGGTTGAGATTCTGAGATGTTATTATAAAGCAATTGATCTTATAAATTAAAGTATGAACATACTTAAATAGACATGTGAGTACTTATTAGAAAACAAATTTACTGAATTGACCCAATAATGAGGATACCAAATGAAATATTACTTATGTATCTGTGAATAATTGATCTTTGGACTTGAGATTTCCAAAATATCTCATGTGGGTATTATTGTGATTGAATGCTACTTATAACTTATTCTAATTAGAATTGTTCAGTCAGTAGTACTTGGATATACCATGAACCATTTGGAGATAAATGAGTAAGTCAATAAATAATTCATCTCTCTAAAGTAATTAGAGAGAATATTATATTATTCTTGATTATTAATGATTTGATGAATTCTTTGGCTAGAGTGAATCGATATTTGAAAAAATATTTTCAAATATTAATTATAAATCAATTACTAATTAATAAGACAAACATGATTGGATTTAAATGAGTAAACACTAAATCTATACTCTATGTCCAATTATAACATTAGAACACAAAAAGATTAAGATATACTTCATCATTATGTATAGACAAGTTAAGTCAAACTACTTTGATATTCATAATATTTAGGTGGTTATGACATATTATTAGACATTAATCTTTATATGTGATCATAAATTATTTAATTAGAGAATTAAAGTAAATTAAAAAGGAGTTTTAATTTATCTAATTCTAATTATAAGTTAGAATTATAATTTATAATCATTGATAATATATTAGGAACCTAATGGGTCATACGTAAAGAGTAATTAGAAAAGAGAAGAATAAATTTAAATTAAGTTGGGTTTAATTGTGAAGCTTTAGAAAATTTAGGAATCAAATATGAGATATTTTATTTTATTAAAAATAAATTATAATTATAATTAGAGTTTGACTTTAATTATAATAGGGAGATTTAATTTTAATAAGAAATAAAAGGAACCCTAATGTTTGTTTTATAAATAGTAAATAAGTGTAAGGGAGCTAGCACTGCTACTTATTCTTCTCAAATGTTGAGTTCTTTTTTCTCTACTTTGCGGATATTGCTAAAGACTAGATGTTTGAACAGCTCGTAGTTGACACCTCGTGAAAAGTTATTTACAAGAATTCAAATGAGGTGCAATTCAATTACCTTTCATGATTTATATTTTTCAAGTTTTATTCAAATTTTTTTGCAAGTTATTCAATTATTGAGATCTAATTTAGAAACTAAAAATTTTTATTTTTTTGTTGTACCATGATTAGATCATAATTAGTTTCCGAACATTGGTATTAAAGCCTCTTTTAATTATTTAACTTGATTAAATTGTTTGATTGATTTGATAAACAATTATGGCTTAAAAACTTGTTTTATTGATTTCTCTAATACTGATTAAAGCATTATTTAATTAGGGTTTTGTTTTAAATATAATTGAATTATTCGAATCAAGTTCTAGTTTCGATGTATTTGGTTTAGATGAATTGATACCACTAATAGGAGATGCCTTATCAGTGATGGGTGAAACTTGACCAAAAGGAAGCCAGGATGACTAAGTAGAGAAGAGTGACCAGCAGGCAAGGGAGGCAATAAAGCACTAGCAATGGAGTAACAAATGATGGTTGGATGTGGTGAAACCTGAACAATGACAACTATAGGAGAAATAATAGGAGGCAACACATAAGAAATGAGAAAAACCTAGCTAGAAAATGATGGGGCCATATCCTACCCTATATGGGAACCACTGTATACTTGCCACCAATTAATATTAGATGCAAGTTTGTGCCTCACATAATATTTTTAATTTTAATTTTTGTGTGTTTTAGCCTTCCTTTTTACTAAATTGATTTGATTGAAATTAAATTGATTTAAATTCCTAATAAAATTGGAAAAATATTTTCTAAATGTTTGAAATTTAATTTCAAATGATTGTTTTTATAAGGAATATTTTGAAATTTAGTTTAATTTTAAAAGAGCTAAATTATTAAATTAAATTATTTATCAAATCAATAATTAGAACCAAGCAAAGGTTTTAAAGGATTTTCTTTCATAATTCGATTGTGTTAGAAATAATTAATATAATGAGATTACATTATTTTTATAAGACTTGAATTTTGAAATTATGAATTCCTTACTTAAATATTAAGAACATAATAGTTTCAATCTATTAAGAATAACATCAGAGTTCTTAGAAACTATATGTTCTTGACACCATTATTCCACAAAAGCTTAGTTCGAATGTGACGAATGAAGTTTAAGAGAGATATCAATGTTATATTGATGATGTTGAACAAGCTACATGTGTGATGTTAGATAATATATCTCTAGAACTTCAGAGGCAGAATGAGAACATGGATGCTCCTGCAATCATTCAATCACTTTAATAATCTTAAAAATAAACATAGACATATTCATCCATTTAACTTTAAAACATTGATATATATGCACTCTTTACACAAAATATAGTCCAAAACATATTCATGAAAATGCAAATGTTCCTAAAAATATTTAAAAGGAAAAAATTGCTACACAGTAGCACGTGACGAAGTTGACTAGTCGTGAGGTGGAGTCCCTACTGCTGAAGCCCCTGAGCATTCACTTTGGAGGTTTCATTTAAAAACAAAAAAGAGAGTGTGAGCTAAATGAGATCAGTGAGTACTATAATTTTTATTCAAATCATATTTAACTATTTAAACCTCCCTAAAACAAATTCATCTCAATTCGTATAATTCAATATTTAACATGAAACATTTATAGTTCCAGAAATCAAGTTTCTCAAATTCTTTTCAAATAAATAGTGGCGACATTAAAAATTTCATGAATTTCTTACACGACATAGCTTATCACTAACTTCTTTGCCATATGGTACCCTCAGGTATAAAGTCACGTGTTGGCCCCCGATTTTTTTTAGTTAGTTAGGCATGATTTAAATAATTATGAGGTTTGGACAAGTGAAATTTTGGGAGTTAATTATTATATCAAGGTTAGTAGGATTTTATTGAATGGATTAATGAAATTAAAGTGTTCAAGGGTAATTTTGGAAGATCATTTAAGGGTATAAGACCATAAGCTTATAAGGAAGGGCAAAATGGACAATTTATACTCATTAAGGGCATAAAAGGAAGAAGAAAAGAGTGTTTTGCTTTTTAAGAAGAAGCAAAACGTGAATTTAGAGAGAAGAACAAAAATAGAAGAGAGAAAGAAGAGAGTTTCGGTGAAGAAGAGAAAAAGAAGAGAAAATATGCTAGGTTTCGATTTTTCTTAGCCTTCAAGAGAGATTTTAAGGTTGTTCAAGAAGGGAAAAAGAAAGAGGAAGATTAGAGCTTCCTTTAGAGCCAAGAAACTCTTCATTTGGTGAAGAATCAAGGTAAGATCATTTTGAATCTTTTGGATTTTTGGAAGGATT
>JANZLH020000115.1:4491258-4502943 GCA_026770325.2 Erythroxylum fimbriatum
TGAGCATTAGTTTAAAGATATATTTTCACGATTCAAAGCAGTTAGTTTAAAACATATTAGGATAGTTGTAATAATCTTAAAATTTTCTAAATTAATGTTTTCAAACCTAGCATTCAAACCACAACTTACCATCTATTAGCTGGGTGTGATAACATTCCATATCAAAGAAATGATAGCAATAAGCTCTGTGAAAAAGACTAAACCCTAAATTAAATAATCGAGATAGCTACAACTATTCAATTTAGTTTTCTTGTTTATCATAAGTCAAATATAAAAATTCACAAACTATTTGCTACTTGTACCAATCCTTCATGACAATTACAGATCACTGAATTCCTGGATAGCGATAGAATAATTAATATTAAATTAAATTGTTAGATTAATCAAATATTAATCATTCATAAAATATGAGAAATCAAAATAAGAAATACTTGAATTAAAACGCAAATAAAAGTTTGAAACACAAAACTTCACAAGATTACAACTAGAATATCGAATCCCCTTAAATCAGAATGATGAGTTTAGACACATATGGCTTTCGCTCTAATAACAAAAATAGAAGAAAGAAAAAGAATTTCTAATATAATCCTAATCTAACTCTAACTTGTAAAGATATCTATCTGAAATGAATTCAAATTCCTATGAGATAAGGATAAGAAGAAGTTTCCCAGTTAAACTACAACTCTTCAAGTGATCAGCTTTATCTACTGCATCAATCTCTTCACTTTATCCAAAATTTGTGATTATCATCAATAAATTCCCAATTTAATGCAATCTCCAAGTTTCATCTCCTAAAAAAACAAATATTAATTTCCATATTTAAGCATCAAAATAAATATAAAACAAAGGAGATAATATCAAATAATATGGCAATATAAGATCTTATCAATTTCCCCCACACCAGACTCATGCTTAGCCTCAAGCATGCATCAATTCAATACATTAATCATCTTCACAACAACCTCTCATCTCCTTTCATGTCATCCAAAAATTCCCAAAAGCTAACTCATATTTAAGGGTTAAGATAAAATAACAATCGAGAGAATAAGCACTTATGGGACACATTGTTAAAACATAACATCTCATCAATTCCATCAAAATCAAATGAACAAGACTTGACACCCTCATAAGGATTTCACTCTATACGATTAAAATGTTTAGGGTTTATTAAGCTCTCAAATCAAAACATAGCAAGTTATTTGCATAAGCTTGCTAAAGAATCATATCTCCAACACTAAACAAAATTAACCTAATGTATAAATCAAAGAGGCTTTATAAGGAGTGTAACGTGGCTTAGGACAAAAGGAACTTTTTGGCTAAATAAATTAAAGGGAATCATACAAACTTATCCATATAAGTTTTAACTTAAATCAAAATTCGCTTGGTTCAAATGACATCTCTTTCAATCACTTTGTCTTTTCTTTTCTTTATCTTCTTTTTTTCTTTTTTCTTTTTTCTTTTTTAAACAAAAATATCAAAGAGGAGATTTTGTTTTTTTAATACTTCTCTTCCATTCTATAAAAAAATCAAAACATTGCAACTTGAATCATCTAATTAACTTTTCATGGAAATAGTCAAAATCCCATGCAAATAAGCTCGATACAATTCCTTCAATTTAGGTGTTTAAAATTGCTAAGGATATCAACAAAAAAAAGGTTAATTTAGCTTGTAGCAAGGTTATTATGCAAGAAAGAAAGATTAAGGCTCAAATTGGTTTTTTAAGGATAAAAAGTGAGGTATATTTTTTAGGTCAAAAAATGGTTATCCTAAATGTCCTCATCATCTTTGTACACAAATTCATAAAAATTGTGGTCTTAACATATATTCAAAAGCAAGTTCTAGCACAAATAAGCTATGTTTGATAACACACAACAAAAAGATATATATGAGTATATATATGATGAATTCTCTTAGGCTCAAAGCTCACATATATGTCAAAAATTGCATCAAGTCTTACACACTTTCATTCAACAAAACCAATGAGATACTTGAAAAAATTTAATGAAAACACTAATCATGATTGTCTCTCTCATGCATTAGATCCTAAATCGAAAATGCATCATAACTTAAGAATTATTCATGAACAACAATCACAAAAATTTTGAAGTTATCATGAGGAATAATTAATATATGAATCAACATATCATGAGTCCAAGCACATATCACAAAGTTTATCATAATGAAAACTTGCTCCCCCCATACCTAAATCATACATTATCCCTAATGTATGCATAAGATACCCACAACTCAATAAAGATAATCAGAAAAATAAAGCACAAAACTGAGGACTCCCCTAAATTATGAGTATCTAAAAATTATACACGCACACTTCTTTTTAGTACCGATTTCAGAAATTGATTGAAGGTGTGAATTAGCCTTCATTGACAAGTTTACTTTTAATGCAACCTTAGTATTAGCTTTAGAATGCCACATAATAATGAACAAGATAAACAAAAACTACTTGGAAAAAATTGAGAACAACGTAATAATAATTAAAATTGAACTAAAAAGAAAATAAAAGAATTTAATTAAAACTTTAAAAAAGAGTGGGGGTGTAAAGGAGCTTTTGTGGTGGAGCTTTGGGCTGCTGTGTGGGACGAGGGCTACTTGTGGTTGGAATTTTTCTTTTAATTTCCTACAAAGAAAAATAAGCAGATTAGGTTTTTTTTTCAAAAAAAGTAAAAAAAAATTAAATAAATAAAGAAATTAAATGAGAAAAAGAGAAATTTTTTTTCAAAACACTAGATCACATAAGGCGAAGGCGAGATCTCGCCTTATGTAATTTGCCTTATGTGATTTAGTGTTCTGGAATTCTAGATTACACCTTATGAGATTTAGTGGTCTGGAATTTTAAGGTCTTCACTCTAGAACACTAAATTACATAAGGTGAGATCTCGCCTTATGAGATTTGGTAGTCTGAAGTTTTAAGACCTTATTTTTCCTTTAGGCCAATAAATTTATTTTTCAAAAGCAATCAAATGCAAGTTATATATAACTAAAACAAAATAAAGTAAAATAAAATAATCATATTTTGGGTTGTCTCCTGAAAAGCACAATTGTTTAACATCGCTATGCTTGACGTGGCCGGTTCTTCCTAAACTTTTCTGTAATTGTAGTTTTGTATTCCTTAAGTAGTGCCACTAGTCCTTCCTCTTTCTCTTTAGTCAACCTTTTTGAAATGATTGTGGGTAATCACTTTCCATCACCTAAATAGACATACTTTAGGCAATTAGTTAACACCTTTAATTTGATCTTCGGAGCCTGCAAAATAGAAGGTAAGATTTTCTTATGAGTTATAGTAAGTTCATTATTTAAAGTTTTTGAATCTATTAGCATTGCTGACAATGATTCTTCATCTTCACAAGTTTTATCAATTTGCTTGTTCACTTCCGATTTAGCCTTACATTCCAACATATCTTCAACACTCTCTTCTTTAAACATATTCTACATAAATGAATCCATAATATCCATATAATAGACAGATTGAAGATCATTAGTGTATTTTATTGCTTTAAAAATATTAAACTTTACTATCTCTCCATTAAACTCTACAAAAAGAGTACCCTCATCCACATCAATTTTCGTCTTGGTCGTCTGCATAAACAACCTATCAAATAGAATTGAAGCTTAATGTTCTACACTATCTCCATCCATTTTCAAAATGTAAAAATCTACTGGAAATACCAAAATATTAACTGGGACTAAAACATCCTCAATAACTCTAATAGGACGCACATACGAATGATCAGTTAGTTGGATTATCACATTAGTTTATTGCAAAGAATTCATATTTAAAGATCGATAAATTGAGTATGACATGGCATTAATAGATGCACTTAATTCTAGCATGGCACGCTCAATTTTCTATTACCAATAACACACGGAAGTGTAAACATACCTAGATCTTTGAATTTTTCCAGCAATTTCCTATTTATCACAGTTGATACATTTTTATCTAAAATTATTCTTCCCTTGTCCTTCATCTTCCTTTTATTTGTGCACAACTCCTTTAAAAGTTTTACATATTTCAAAACTTGCTTGATGGCTTCCAGAAGTGGTATTTTGATTTCCACCTTTTTGAATTTATCCAAGATCTCTATTTCATATTCATCATCTTTTGGTTTAGCCAACCTGCTAGGAAAAAGAGGTAAACGTGCATTAATTTATATTTATGAAGATGAATCATTTTTTACCATTGTTGACTCTTGAGATGGAAGTTCTTTTCTCTATCATCATGCTTTTCTTCCTCCATTAGTAAAGAAGTTCCAGTTTGAATTTCCTTACCACTTCTCAAAGTCATTGCACTCATATTCTCCTTAGGATTCACCACTGTTTCGGAAGGTAATTTCCTTGATGCATGTGCTTCCAATTTACTTACCGAGGTGGCTAATTGAGTGATTTGATTTCCCAAGTTTTGAAGGCTTACCCTTATTTCCTGTTGAAATTGCTGAGCGTTAGTAGCAAGCGCCTTAATAATTTCATTTAAAGGCATACCTAAATTTGAATATTTAGGTTAAGCATATGTAGGACCTTGAGGTTATTTAAAAGTGTGAGGTTGATATCATTGTTGGCCTTCTTGATTTTCATAGTTCAAGTTTGGATGATCCCTCCATCCTAAAATGTAGTAATTGGAATAAGGGTTATACTTTCGTTGAGGTTGACCAGGAAAGTCCCCTATTTCATTAGCTTCTTGAAGACAGTCTTATTGCAGTGTAGGGCACATATCCGTAGGATATCTAGAGAATAAGCATATTCGACATAATCTTGCCGATTGCAATTGACCTACAACCATTTGACGAACTAGAGTGGTTAAATCAGAAATTTTTATCCTCAAGGTGTGTGTTACTTACCTCATTTACACGCTTAATAACTCCATCCATCCTTGTCCCAAACTGTTGAGAATGTTTGGCCATAATTGATACCAACTATCCAGTTGTCTTAGGTTTTTTTTTTACCAGAGCTCCTCCATTAGCTGCATCGACCATACTTCGATCCATTGGAAATAGTCCTTCATAAAAGTATTGAATCAGAAGTTAATCGGGAATTTGATGATATAGATAACTGGCACATGAATCTTTAACCTTTCCCAATATTCATATAATGTTTCTCTTGTAATTTTTCTTATCCCACATATCTCCTTTCTGATATTCGCTACTTTTGATGGAGGAAAGAACGTCTCTATAAACATTCTTTTCATCTTGTTCCATGTTGTTACCGAGCCAGGTGGAAGATAATATAACCAATCCTTTGCTTTATCGAGAACATAAAGGCCGTGAGATTAATTTGTTCTTCTGTCACCTCTTGTGGCTTCATTCCAAAGCAAACAACATGAAATTATTTTATGTGTTTATACGGATCTTTTCCTGCAAGACCAAGAAAAGTAGGAAATAAGTGAATCAAACTAGATTTTAATTTGAAATCTACCTTAACATCTGGAAATTGAATGCATAAAGGTTTTTGATTTAAATTTGGTGGGACTAACTCCCTCAACATTCTGAGGTTGAGATTTGTGTCTTTTCATCCTCTTTTTGAAAATTAGAGTTTTCAATAATTGTTAGATCTACTTCAACTTTCACGTCTGGAGATAAACAACTTCCTTACGTAGTCTCCTTTCTCAAACGACACTTCGTCTTCTCAATTTCTGGATTGTATTGTAATTTACCTATTTGAGAAGCACCAGTCATACAAGACAAGAGGTCAGCAGTAACTATAAAAATAAAAATGCAAAGAAAATTAAAATAGTTCCCCGGCAATGACATCAAATTTTTGATCGGGTTATCAAAGCCCTCAAAATAATTCTGATTCTCCAAACTTTTATAGTAGCTATGGAACCAGGTCAAATCCCTAGAGAACTAAACACTAACTTCTCAATTTCAAGTAATAAAAGTAAATGAGGGGTTTTGCTTAAATAACTGATTAACTGAAATTAATACGAAAACAAATTAAATCAACTGAATTTAAAAATAAGAAAGTCAAGATTACCAAACTCCGATTCAAGGGAAAGATCTCATCTAATTGTAACATTGATCATTGGTCTTAAAAGAACATTTTCACGATTTAAGCAGTTAGTCCGAAACATATTAGGATAGACGTAATAAGTCTCAAATTTTCTTAAATTAATTGGTTCAAACCTAGAATCCAAACCAAAACTTATCGTCCATTGACTGGGTGTGATAGCATTTCATATCAAATAAATGATAGCAATAAGCTCCGTGAAAAAGACTAAGCCTTAAATTAAATAATCGAGATAACTGTAACTATTCAATTTAGTTTTCTTGTTTATCATTCGTTAAATATGAAAATTCAAAAATAACCTATTTGCTACTTATACAAATCTTTTATGACATTTACAGATCACTGAATTCCTGGATAGCGATAGAATAATCAATGGTAAATTAAATTGTCAGATCATGAAATATGAGAACTCAAAACAACAAATACTTGAATTAAAACGTGAATAAAAGTTTGAAACACAAAACCTCACAAGGTTATAACTAGAATATCGAATTCCCTTGAATCAGAACGATGAGTTTAGCCACACATGACTTTCGCTCCAATAACAAAAATAGAAGAAATATAAAGAATTGCTAAAAACGTAAGAAGAGATAACCTTTTTCTATTGTGAGAAATGTCCTTTTCATAGGGTTTTCTAATCTAATCATAATCTAACTCTAACTTGTAAAGATGTCTATCTAAAATGAATTCAAATTCCTACGTGATAAGCATAAGAAGTTTCCCAGTTAAACTCCAACTTTTCAAGTGATCAGCTTTATCCACTGCATCAATCTCTTCACTTTATCCAAAATTTGTGAGTATCATCAATAAAGTCCCAATTTAATGTAATCTCCACGTTTCATCTACTAAAATTTAAAAAAACATTAATTTTCATATTTAAGCATCAAAATAAATCTAAAACAAAGGATATAATATTAAATAATATTGCAAGATAAGATCTTATCATTGTTCTCTAATGTTACAAATATTTTTATCATAAAAAATGAGAGATTGTTAGACCAAGGGAGGTTTCAATTGATGTTTTGATGATAACAAAATATAATTACTACTAATGTGATTATTATTTTGATGAAAAGCAATATTATAATAAAATAAAGTCATAACCTCAAGAAGATAGTGTATGAAATTAATAAAGCGAAGTTAAAGTTTGTAGCAAATGAAATGAAGATTGAAACAAGAATAAAAGGAGATTAAGGCTCATCAAGGTCATTTCACAAATTGTATTATTATTTGTAAGCTCACTTTGTTAATTTGATCGAAAAAGCTCAGTGTACAAAATCATTTCATCTTTCTTCATTGTATCAGTCTTTACATTCATTAAGAGGCATTAAAGATTTTTATTTTAATGTAAAAGCCTCTTAATCTTTCAAATAATCTTTGAGGAACATATTGGGAACTATTTTAATCATATTTGGATTAAAGAAATTAGTTTTGAGCATTTGAAGTTGTTAAATCATATTTTTGGGGTGATTGATTGACCTATATAGGTTAACAGTCAACCAATATAGGTTAAAGTTGTTAAATTTGATGTCCTGGGAGCTTATAGTAATATTGGGTGATGTACTGATCAACCAATATGTATACTAGTCGATCAGTGCATTGTATATAGCCATTGTAACAGCTAGTTCTTGACTTCAATAACTATTTTCGATCCAAAACACTATAACTAGGTGTTTTTCTCATTGGTTTTAACGTTAAAAAGGTTTTGAGTGTTGTATACACATTTCAAAAAGTTTTTAATCATTTGAGCATTATTGTGTCACATTTGTGTGAGTGGGACATTTTGAAGTTATCAGGTGAATAAGTGAGATATTTTTGTTGTAATACTTTGGTGGGTTGTTGAATATTGTACTTAGGGGTGATTTTAACTGGGGTTGAGATTTCTCTTCACCTTGGAAGAAGATTGTAACAAGGGCTCCTCTTTACCAAGAAAGATTGTACAAAGGTCATTCTTCACTGAAAGAAGAATTATAGTGGAATTCTAAAAAGAGTCTTAGGAGTGGACATACGCAAGGGTTATTTATCGAACCACTATAAATCAACTTATAGTCTCTCTTTCCTATCTTCTTTAATTTATTGGTCAATCGTTTGATTATTTTATATTAAGTAATTTTTTGAACCTTATTTATATTGATTATTATTAATTGAGTACATTGTTTAGAAAATTTTGTTGAAATGTATAAACACCCAATCCACCCCCTCTTAGGTGCCATTAGGGACTAGCACAAGGTATGTTTTTTTATTAACTTTATTGTTTATATGAAATCATAATAATGGTTTTTCTATTTACTGTTTACACAAAGTTAAAAGAAATAATAAAAATGAGGGACTTTGGCTCAAGGCGTCTAGAGGAAATTAGATTTTATGTCTAATCTCTCACTATGAATCAAAATCATGTTGGATGCTTAAATGTTATAATTAAATTTTCTCTCTAATTTGGATCTCATTCTACTTAAATCCTTTATGCCTAAATGACAAATAGGGATTCTTGCTACCTAAATTTCCATATTGAATTTAAGAGATCCTATCAAGATTAATATAAGGTTCTTACTCGTTGCCTTTCTAAGTTATGAATATTTCCAGGATGTGGATCATTTATCTTCGATATATCTTATATTCACATAGTACAATCACCAAATAGGGTTTCGTATGTTCCTTGCTAGTCAAATTGTAATAAGGTTTAGAGTAGATTCCACATGTTATCTATATTGGTACTAATTTTAAGTATTATTCCTTTTGTTAACATCATTTCTCTTATCCAATTATCTTTAGCTAAGTACATGTATAGCATAATGTATATATAGTTCCTCTCTTTCTATATAGCATAGATTAGGATGTTGAATAATATCTTAAATACAATATGATCCCCCTTCTTATTTCATCAAGTTTTATAAGTTCATTCTATAATATTGCTCCATTGTTTGATAATTTACAAAACATTGCAAAGGGAATTTTTTGGCTCTATATCCTAGGGAGTCGTTATAGTTGAAAAAGAGAGATCCAATGTCTCATTTTCTTGGTTGGATGGTAAGCATTTGACATTAGTTTAAGAATATTGAGGAGTCCATCCTTTATCTAAAGCTTCTAGTCAAAAAATAAAAGAAACTTTAAGAATGTTGTTTTTATGTTAAACTAATATATACCTACAGATTGATTGATTTTTACCTATAAAAATCTTTAGAGAGGTGAAAAATTTTAGGTTATGGTTTATCCATTCTAGAGAGTCTTCTATATCCTTGCTAGGATTATACAAGGCATATTATCCTTAGCAAAAGAGAAACCCCTTAAGTTATGAGTTGGAGGACGTCCATCCTCCTTTATGATATTTGTAACCCTGTCCTTCTTTGAAATAATTGTTCTTAGGTGCCTGAAATTTTGAAGTTTGTGTAATGGACAAAAAATATGTCAATTATCAAACCAAAATCAATTTTTTTCATTACTTATTTTATCTTGAAATTGTTCTAAACTTGATCCCTAATTGCCAAAATTTATTTCAAGATCCAAGAGGTATTGGTCTTTTGTAACATCCCATTACTTGTGGGAAGGTTAAAATGGTATATGTGAGTGATTAATGAGAGTTAGAGATGCACTTCCATGTTCATGCATATACATATAAATAATGAGGTTGTTGCACATGAAAAAAATTGTACATGCATTCATGAATAATTCCAGGTATAATTAGATTGAGTTGTGATTTCTAGGAGGTTTGAGAATTTTGAATTTTCTTTTTATTGAAAATTCTATTAGTTAGTAAGAATATTGTATTTGTGAATTTTGGAACAAATTTTGAGAAAAATTCTAGAAAATAGGAAAAAGAAATCAAAAGAAGATTTGGAGATAGTTGGTTTGTAAAGATGGGAATTAATGAGTTTAGATCAAAAGGAACTTGGATAGAGCTTAAACCATAGGAAAGTGACAAGTGTCACTTAGGCTTTTGTACTTTTTCTAGAAGTAGGTTACTATTCTCTGAGAGTTGAAAGGTGAAGCTATATGTCTAAGTTCATTTTTTCATCATCTTCTTTAAATTTTCTTCCCATATATAGAGTTTTTCATCAAACACCTTCTAAGAGATTTCTATGCTTTTCCTTTCCTACACCAAACCCACTTTGCTATTTGTGTCCTCTATCCTAAGAAAAAACCAAAAGCTGGTCATTGTACTCAATGAAGTACGTAAATTGTGTGGAGTTTAGGGCTTGAAGAATTTGAAGTGAAACCAAGTAAGTTATGCTTTAAATGTTATGGGTATTGTTAAAATGAAACTCGAATGTTCAGAATGGTAGGATTGATGACTTGATTTTGTAGGTGTGTGTGTGTGACGTGGAGGATGAAATATCTTTGTAAATGTCAAGTCGTATCATTGTGAATGATCATTAATGATGTATAATGTGTTATAGAGATGTTTTGGAAGTTAGATGTTACATAAAATGGAGTGGGTAGATAATGCCGAGGAAATGTAATGGAAGAGATAATTAGGTAGAAGATGAGTTAGATGTAAAATATTGAAAGTTTGAAAATCTGGAAAATGTTCATTGAGTATGCTTTAGTCTTTTAGCCACAACGTTTTCTCTAGTTGTCCAAACGAGATGATTATTAATTTGGATTAAACTAGAAATATATGTCTACATTTCGTATGAAGACATCAAATTCCAATTCTGTCCTTAAGTGTTGGATGCATTTTCTTATTAAATTTCTTGGCATTTTTCCTTAATTTATGGATTAATTATTGGGTTATATATATATTTTTCTTGCTAAATTGTTTTGTTCGCCTGAATTTGCATTTATAATTGTTCATGTTTACTTTGTAGGAATTGTACTTGATTTTTGTTGTAAAGAACTGCAACAACAATTAATCAAAGAACAGTTCAACACCAGTCCAAAACGCAACAGGTCAAAATCAGAGGAGACGGAAAAATAAGGGGGCTGGCTTTTTATGGATTTAATTGGAAATTAATTAATTGTCTAATATGAGCCAAAGGACACGCAAGAAACAAGAGATGGTAGCGCTGACAGCTGGAAGCAAGCAAATTAGAAAACAGACGTGAAAGGGGAGAATTAAATCAAGGGAAGCTAGCATTGAATATGGGGCGTGAATTTAAATGGGACGTAGCGCAGAAAGGAGCTAATAGATCATGCGTGAGTGAGCAACAGGTGGCAAGGGATGCGTCAATTAAAGAGAGGAGCATAAGGTTTTTAAAGAGAAAAATTAGTTGGCTTTGGAGTAGAGCGCCGGCAGCTAGCAATAAATCAGCTACAGAGAAGAGCAAATTAGCAACAAGGCACGTGGGATTGGAGAGAAATCAAGCCTCACAACGTAAAAGAGCCAAGGTCATGCGAGATAACAGGTGGCGATTTGACAATTAAAAGGAGAGACAAGCTAAAATAATCAGGGCATCAATTAAATCATGTGAAGGCTGGACACACATAAAAGAGTAACTGACGCGAAAATAAAAGTGGACAAAGAGAGACAGCTGGGAGGCGTGCAAAAAATCAAAAAAATCAGTTATAAAATGAAGACATAAGAAGTGGCGTAGGCAGCGGTGAGTGTTTTTAACTGGGAAAATCATGCCAAAGGGGACCCATGAGCAAAAGACAACAATTAAAGGAGCTAAGAAGACGGGAATTAGCAACAGTAGACACGCAATTAGAGAGGCAGCAGGCACATGAGACTCT
>JANZLH020000115.1:4507798-4518693 GCA_026770325.2 Erythroxylum fimbriatum
TTTTCTTAAATTCATCAAATTTTCTTAAATTCATATAAATTCATAATTTTCTCACCAATTTCTTTCTCATTTAAATTAATTTTAATATTTTTAATTTTCACCAAAAATTCGAGGTCCAACACACTATGTAGAATTGCTTTAGTAAAGGAGGATTTAGTTTGAATCAAAAGCATCAATAATTTTATAATTATATTGGGGGAGCACAACCCTTTCTCGTATCTTAAGGCTTTTATTTATTGAGAAACTATGACCCTTTTGGGTATTTTAAGGCTATTATTTTGGTCTGTAAGATAGCAACAAAAATAGGCTACTTTAAAAGAAAATAGTCATGAAGAGTCTTCATCCCTTTATATTGTGAGCTAATATTGGCATAGACAAGAACAATATGAGTTACTTGTAGCATTCCTCTTTTGCTTTATCTTTGATTTTATTTTTGTAATTGTCCTATTATCATTTGTTGGATGAGTATCAATTAAAATAGGAAACTTTCCCACTTCTAAGAGAGAATTAGGGTTAGAAGTCTCCTTAACATCTTTTGTATTTTGTATTTTTTCAAATCCTAGGATTTGAAATGTTGAGGGGTAACATCATTACAAAAATGTTTATGTTTATTTTCTTCTAGTTTAGAAATTGAGAGCTCCTTCTTAGAGTTAGTAGTATCGTTTGAGTTACTCACAAGATCACTCTTTTTTCTCTTATTCCTCTTTCATTTCCTTTATATTTTCTAGTGGAATAGTTATTATCATTCAGAATTAGGGGTCTATTTATTCTTATTAGTTCATTGTATTCTCCTATTACAAAAGTTTTACCTATGGCCTTCCAAACCTTAGGTGACCTTCACTTTAAGGTTTTCATTGACATGTTAATAGGACTGAACATCCTTTACTAGTTTCTCATCTTTGTTAAGTTTCATTATTTTCAAACAATTTTGATGGTGATAATTTCTGTATAAATTCTTACAAAGCTAATTCTCTTAACTCGATTGTATTTTCATTAGGATGAAGAGGTTTGCCTAGAGAACTTGTTAGGTAACTAGCCTTATAGTAAATCAATATTCTTGAAGAATAATATAGAAGTTGGTCCATATTGGCATCATCCTTATTTTAGTCATGTCCATATCTAGCCTCTATTTTAAAGCGTTAGTAGTCTGCAAAAGATGTGTCAAGGACCAGTTTCAAGTATCTTAGAAGCACTCATTTTATTGCAAAATTTAAATATGAGTATATTATTTCTATTTATCAATGTACCTTTTAATCCCATTTTCTTTCAGGTATTTTTATTCAAAGTTGAACCTAAAAGAATGAAGATCTTTTCTACGTTAAAAAACTATATATATATATATGTCAAAGAAGATGTTCATTTAAAGATACCAGCTTGTAGTATCTCCAAAGGAGTGAAAACAATTTTATTACCATCAGAAGGAGGTATGTGTTAATTTTTCTGATGCCAAGTTTGTATCATCGAATAAGATGAAGGCCATGCCTAAGGAGATGCATAAGCATTATCACCACCTAGAAACTTAGCTAAAGAAAGAGGAGGAATGTTTAAAAGAGCTAGAAAAGTTGGAGCAGATAAGAGCGGGATTAGAATTGGACACAAAAAGAAAAGAAGAAGAAAATAATTATTTGCCAAGAAAAGCAGAGATTAGTAGAGAGAAACTTGATAATGTTGAACCAGAAGTTGGATATGAAAGAGTCATATTCTGAATATGGGATCTAGAGTGATGTAGAGAAGATCTAGAGGAGAATCTTGCAATTATGGGAGGGACGGTAACTGAAAGAAAGGGATTCCAGGTTTATTTCAAAAACTAAAAGTAAACCTGAGAAAAGATTCCCAAAGAATTATTCAAATAAAAAAAAAACTTGAGATATATTTAGAAGATTGAGAGGGGAAAAAAAAAAGTCATAATTGATAACCAGAGCATTAACCAAGGAGATAATGAAGATTGAAATGGAGATGTCAATTGATTCACCAAGCTGAGCAGGTGACCATAATGCTTTTATCTCCAGGACAGCTCATTCAAGATAAAAGAAACAGTTATAGAATACAATGGATAAGAAACTAATCGAAAGGAAAAGATACAAGTCTTGGATTTAGATGCTAAGATAACCAGATAATGATGACAACCTTCATAAACGAATGATAAATCTCGTGAAAATGGTTTAAACACTACAACATTTTGCTAGCTCAGATCAGATGAAAAGATGAGGAGTACAAATCATGTCTTAGTCTGTACCTTAACCAGCTAGATGTCTGGAAATACAGTAAGAGTTAATAAAGAGAAATGATAAAGAAAAAGATGATAAAATAGGAAACTGCAATATTTAAATAGCAGGATTTGAGTAATGAACTTTCAACAACAAATCTGCTTCTCTGATACTTCAGCATCTTGATCAGAATAACCCTGCCACAATTTTATGCTTTGGACAAGAGCAATTCTCTGCGTTCATTAAACCGATTTGTCTCAAGCTCGAACAAGTTGAAAGGAAAAGGAGCCATGTTTTACCACGGCAAGTGCAATTATAATTGAACTCTCGTGTCTCAGTCAGCAATTATTGTCAACATGGAAAACCTTCATCAGAAAGCTTGAGAGTGACCAAATGCAAATGACACCTAGGATCTGAAGGACACCCAGGAGTGTGTTCAGGGAATTACTTATTTCCAAGTTGTGTAAAGTCATTTCAGCTCCCTTCACTGTGAATGACAGGGCCGTTACCAGTTGTGCTGCTCTGTTCAATTGGTGCAATCTATAAACCTGTACACCAGGAGCAACATATTTCACTTTTAGATAATCAAACTTGCCTAGAAATAAGCTTAAATACTTTCGAAAAAAGCAACACAAGTGCAATTAAACAAAAAAACTAAGAGAAGAGCCAAACATTATGTCAGTTAGGTCTTCACAAACGCATTGTAAAAAAAGGATATCTGTGTGATTTTCCTCCCTTTTAGAGAAATTGATCAAAGAACAGGGCAGAGTTGCACTTACTTGAAAAATGACTGGGATTACAGGCCATGAGGGCGACTGGCAATATCTTGCATAGCGCTCAAAAGCAAACTGAACCACAATCCCAACCAGGTATGGAGCAAGTGTGGCAGAAGCTGCAGGACCAGTCCATGGCCAGACCAATCCCATTGTCACCATCGGTATTAGAAGACTAAGTATCAGGGCAGCAACAGAAGATATCCGCTGGCCTAACTGCAGAGTTGTGGTTCCGTGAAATACATCATACTTGAGCTCCAATGGCCTCCTTAACTGGTCTATTAGCAGAAGAAAAACAGCAACACCGCAATAGAAAAGAGCTTCCGTGAAGAATAGTATGAGGAAATCTGCATACGAGAAAATGCTGTTTACTGGAAGGAAAGAAGAAACCCCAACAACAAAAACAAACTAGCTCTGCATTAAAATCAGAATAAAGCTAATTTCACAAAAATGTCAAAAAAATTTGATATGCATCACCTCCCCAATTTAAAAACCTGATCAACCAGTTAGATGCAAACAATACTTGGCACTCTTGTGAGCCAAACTTGCATCACTTCTTAGAACATCTCTATCAATCTTCAATCTTTTTCCTCAGCCAACTAACAGCAATTCCCTAACCAGTGTTTGACTCAAATATCAGCTAATAATACATCCATTACTTTCAGAAGTCCAAGGCTGCTAAATTCTGTTTCAAATCCCATTACCTTTATCAACCAATAAAGAACCATGTTCTAGTTGCTCAATTTAAACCCCAGTAGTGGCCAATAAATGACTGCCTCCATCTCTTGTTTATATCCCTGCTCTATTATTTTCCCGGTTGTTAGTGACTTTCTCTCAACAGTTTCACCCTATTTTAGGTCATCAAAATCTTCACTCTACTCTCCTTACTTTGAAACCAGTAATCTAATATAAAGTACCATAGTCTGATGATTCATATAGATACAACAATGAAATAGAACATTATAAGCTAAAAGCCAAACTAATTCTCCCAGAAAACCCATAGTTCTGTTTCCCTGTAGATCTTCTTTGATATTTTAAGATCAACAAGCTAATAGGAAAACTTTGAAAAGACATTTAAAACAAAAATCATTGAGGAAGTGTCATTGCCTGTCAGCAAAGAATCCTCGAAAACTGTGGAGAGTATCTTTCGCAGATACAGGGAGGGGAAAATGAAGGAAGCCACAAGGACAGCGGGGCCCAAAAACCATGAAAGGTTGTTCTGCTTCCTTTCAAGACTTGATATATTGACCTCATCATCCATTTTATATGGACAGTTGTAAAACGAGATAAAGCCTGGTTTTCCATTGGCTCCCTGAATGCTGTCCTGTGAATTGCTAGTAGAAGACAGACCTTCAGCATAGGGATCAAGATCTTCCAGCTCCAATGCATTTGATTCAGCCTCAGTCAATTGTGGTTGTTCTTCTCTAGTTGCAAACAACACACTTTCCCTAACTGGAAACTTTCCCCTTAGTTTTATCGGGCTGTCTATGCAATAGTACAAGCTTTCTGTAGCTGCAAACAATACGTTTTCCCTAACTGGAAACTTTCCCCTTAGTTTTGTCCGGCTGTCTATGCAATGGTACAAGCTAACTAATCACCATTAACCAGTACATTATTAGAAATAAAAATTTATCAGCAATTTTACTTCACATTTAAGCAGAGTAAACCTGTTTACTATAGCATAACTGACCTGCATTATAACTATTTATGTCATCTTGTAAAGTGCTTGGGTTACAGATCAATAATACACTTGAACAAAGATTCAGAGTTTTCAAAATTATCAAAACACTCTGAATTTACCTTTGGCATTTCCAAGCTTTTGAGAACAACAATGCAGTTCATCACATTGTTTTCCTGATAAGGACAGCTGGAAAGCAAAAGAAAAGTTGTAGAAGTCAGAAAATTTTCCATGCAGCTTCTTAAACAGATAACCAGGAAAGGAAAGCATAGCAAAGAAAACCAAGAAGTCACATAGTCGATCAAATTCACAAAGACAGGTTCAATTGTTCAAGCGCTAGTCTACTACATTGTTAGGTGTCTCTAAATTAGAAAAAGAAAAGCATTGGGCCGGGTGAGCTTTAGAAAGCCAGTACATTAATGTGCAACTAGGCCATTAATCAATGGCTGGGTATTGTAATGCAGGCCGTCAAGAGTTGAATTTTCATTTCCAGCTCTTCTTCCTATCAACCCACCAAGAAAAAAGAAATAAACAAAAAGAGGTTATAACTTCAACCAAGTTAATGTATAGAAGAAAAAATTTTCTCACACACACATAGGAGAAAGAGTTTGAACAGCGCTTCCACTTATCAGCCTAAAGCCAAAAAAAGAACAAGGAATAAAGGGGAAAAGAAATGAAAAAAACTTCAAGAACGTTAATATACAAAGCAAAAAGAAAATCAACACACACGTATGTAAGCTTTGATCTTTCAAAGTTGTAACTGGAATACATAAATTAATTAATCTGCATGTTCTTCTTTGTATATGCATCAATAATCATCCCTTCATAAACCACAACAGCATTTCCTAATTCTGTTTTGGTTACCAAAGATTGATTTTAGAATATTTTAGCCTTCACAGTATGCACCAAGATATCAGTGATTTGTCAGCAATTTATGTGGAGTTACAATTCAAAATAAATCGAGGAACAACAGCTTCCCGTCCAACAAAATGTGTTTACTGCAATACATGTACCGCCAAAGCATTGAACTACCTCCTAAGCAGACGCTATTAAAACCACAGCAAATTTGCCATGACCTAATGGGCTTCTACGGGTAGATATCTGCATCCATACCATTTAAGCATCATCAACTTGGTTTAATAAGTCCGCTGGAAGTACGGAGCAGAATCTAAAACAACCATTTCAGACATGGATACGCGATCAACAGAAATTTCGTAAGTCAAACTGTAACCATTTACAACGAATAGTAGCCAGAACACAAATCCATACTCAAGTCACCAAGAAGAAAGCAGAAAGCAAAAGGAAAATTATGTTGCAGCAATCATCCTTGCGCATACAAGTCTCAGTGAAGCGGTAGAAAGAATTGAGCTATTGTCCAGAAGGATTAAAAAAAGAAAGAGGTACCTGGAAGCTTCTTCTTTGCCTTCTGCGAGGGGAAGAAAGTGGATTCGCCACAGAACAAACTGAAGATAGATCAACTTTAAGAGCCATACACATTAGCCTATTTTGTATTATCTATTCTATTCAAAGGTTATGACAATGACAGTCTGTACCAGACTTTGTAGGTTCATATTGACTGATTATAACGCATACCCAATTCATATGGAGGGATGGTATAGCTATTCACATGAGCTTTCTAGGATGAAAATACAGAAAGACACGACCTTAAGGATTTTGGGACAGAAGTTGGATGGGCGTGGTAGGAAAAGCGGCTTTCATGCTTCTTATGCTTTTGGTTTTAAAGCAAAGCTGCAATTTTGGGCAAATCCTACCATTCCTTATATCTCAGCCTCGTACTGACGGACCTACCGTACAGATTTTTTGCTTTTGTTCGTATTCGAACTTTTATAATGTCGTAAGATTTTAGCTTTCCTGTAACTCTCTTACTTAATTTCTACTTCAACATGCATTGGCTGTTTGATCCTGCGTACTTGATTTGGATACAAATACAGTAATATCTCCTTGTTTCTTTTTGGAGTGGAATCATTGGTTAAATTCCGAGGTTAAGTATGGGCATCAAAACCTCCTAAAAGCTCAGCTCAGTCCAAAGTTGTACAAAACCCTAAAGACACTCTTCTGGCTGCTGTGACTAAATAAATAATGAACTAGCATCATTGTAGATGTAAGAGGTTGTCTTGCGGTAGGTAGCATGGCATTGTCCTACGCCTTAACTTCTGATTAATACACCGTATATGCTTGACTTCTCTTGACTATTTTTCTTTTTTCCTTTAATCTGCAACGTTGAAATAAACAAAAGTGAGAATCATATTCTCGGACTCAAACTTCAGGGAGTAATAACCTGAAGCCTTCCAAAGGTGGTATTCTATACCAAAATTTAGATCATCCTCGTCTCCAAATATAGCTGTTTGCATGAGAAGGGAAGAACATACAAATTCCATTAATTACTCAAATGATTAAGTTGAAACACTTCCACTCGATCGTGGAACATTAATTACTCAAATGATTAAGTTGAAACACTTCCACTCGATCGTGGAACAACCAAAACATGCTAATACAATGAAATACGGATGTAGGAATCTGGCACAAGAATGCCCTCAAGATCACTTAAATGAGCCATCTGCCTCCAAAGTAATCCTTGACTTGCCTGAAGCAGCGACCCCAATCTAAAACTGGGGTTCAAGCTGGCTCCTCAAGCTCTTCAAAACAAGAAATTCTTTAACCTGTGGCCTCACCTAAAAATTTGACATTTTTTCAAGTTAAATCAGATTAGCCCTCTTTAAAAACCTGATTGTCCTACAATAATAGGGCCATATAGATTCCACAAAATCTAGATATTTCTCCATAAGCCACTCTTCCAACACTTTAAGATTTTTCCTTGAGAACTCTTTGTAGTCCAAGTTTTTAACTTTAATCACAGGTTGCAGCACACGAGCTTTCACATCATCCTCCAACTTTCCCTGCTTAACATAGCTAGCGGCCACCAGGTAGTAAGTAGGCAAATTCTTAATTACTTTAACTGTCTGCCAAAAGGTGAAAACATAGAGTGCCCATAAACCCCGGATCATCTTGATGTAGAGAGCAACAACAAGAGGCCCCAATATCCACAAAGGAGTCAACTCCTTGGACACCTCAGCCCCACAAAACACATTGATCACCAAGTATAAAGGAATGCTGCATTTACAACAAAATATAAGTAAAGTAGCAAAAACTTCGATAGAAAAATGAACTATGAGCTGTTTTAAGTTATTCATGTAATGATCAAGAAAATGATTCGAGATATTAAATACACTAATCAAATATGGCATGTTGCAGAAGAATGCTCTGCTGCTTAGTTGATGAGGAACAATCAAAACTAGTTCTCAGTTATAACATTGATAAAGCCTCAGAACACGTTAGTTGAGAGAGCTACAAAGCAAAAACCTTGTTTTTTTTCTTTTATTTTATCTCTTCATTTTTTATTTTTTTATTTTTTGGGATCTCGAAGGAAACTATCAAGTGAATATTGAGATACTAAAACAGGAGGTAGTATTCTCTATACGCCAAACTCACCCTGCCCAAGTGGTAAGTTGAATCCAAGAACTTCATCTTGGAAAGGTGACAACCACTGAGCTAGCTTATCATCCTCAACTCTTGATTTTTTTTTCACTTCCTAATAACAACAAATGTTTCAACAAAAATGATCCTTACTACCATTGTTTGAATTGTATATTGCATGTCTCATTTTTTTACTGTCCCTGCTGACGTGGAAAAGGTGCCACATGGATACAATATGTATAAGCAACGTGCAGATTGAATGAGAGAGTAAGAAAAACAAGAGAAGAGCCAAGCAAAAACCATAATACTCACAAAACTAGTAATGGTATCTTGATTGTTGCATCCAGCCCTGTAATGTTGCACCAAACATTCTTTAGAATTCCACCCCTTTCTTCGTCTTGAATATTGCTTTGAGATTCTTGTAATTCTTCACTTGCTGACTGCCGTTTCAAAATTCCATCCTCTTCCTCACATGGTGGTTGTGTGCACAACATATTCAACCATTTCTTAAACAATCTATGAATAGCAGGAGATCCATTGATTCCTTCGCCTTTAGATGTATGGGAAACTGGCGCACTATGAACTTTGGGAGATTCCATTACGGTCTCCCCATTGTCTGTCGGCACATAAGAAAGTTTTACAGTGTTCTTTGAAAATTTGGATCCATTTGTTCTCTTTCTTGATTCATCATTTTGCGCACTACCTTTAAAAGCCCAAAATTTTGAAATCTTCAATTTAGATCCATGAATATAAGCCCCTGCACTGCAAAATAATTCAATTCAATTTGTATGCTTAGCACTTGTATTAGGAAATGTCGATTGCCTCCAATAGAGGAGTGTAGATTTTAGTGATCTCTTCCAATAGAGATGAAAGGAATTCCCAATTTCAGATGAATTTACAGTAAGAAAGCTCCTAAGCATGATATCAATTAGCCAGCTTTATGATCACATGTTATTAGTAACTGCATTAGGAAATCAGAGAAAGTGAATTCCAAAATTAAGGGAAATAAGCAAGCATTCCTCACCTTAAATGAAGATTACGCTTAACTAATAAACGCCTATCAGTTCGTCCAATCACTTGAAGTGTCGTTAAATGTTGCTTTAATTTGATTCCTCTGCTCCATGAAGGTGGCCTCAATGGAAATGTTGTACAAGGACCCTAAAAGAAAAGAAAGGAAGAGGCTAGCTATTTACATTGGGAATCTAACGATGGTATAGAACTTCTACAGCTGAAGAAGGTAACAATATAAAAGTATGATTGATTCTCAAACATTGGAAATTTCAAAATATGTAAGAGATTTTAAAGACCTAAACTTGCAATTCTTGGGGATCTTCATCAATCAAGACTTTAGACATAAAAGTTTACTAAAAATAAGGAATATTAAATTTCTGATTATTTTAATAGTCGACATAAAAGAATAATGCAGACAAAATTAAACCAAATGCCACTAAAGCATTGAATGACCATTCTTCACCCAACTACTAGAGTTCATCGATTTATTAAAAGGCCCCTATAGAAGTAAATAATCATTAAAATCATGTAGGGGTTGACTGAATATGATTAGGGAACTGTTGAATGGAGAACAATTGGATTAAGAAAATTAAGATTTGTAGGTGACAATCCGCATATTACTCTGGATTTCACATGGTACACAGATTGACAAACAAAAGCCAAATTTTGCAATTTTACCTGCAATTGATGGGTCACTAACGTCATCTTCTCCACTTTGACCCCCCACTCATTTACTCAGTATCCATGAATTCAACAAAAAGCTGCAAGATACAAATGAATATCATGATAACTGAAAAAGGGTTCTCAGATTCAAGATAAAGATACAAGATTTTCAAGATGTTAGTCCATCTACACACATTTTCTGCATTTGCGCATGACCTTCCAAAAACAACCCAATAATGTCTACAGTGGCATCTGATAGGAATGAAATAGGTAAAATCCACGGATTAACATAAGCCAACTAAATTAAACACAAAGGAAATTGATCAAAAAAGAAAGACACAGAAAATCAACAAAAATGCATCTTCATTACTCATTGAACTACGTATCCTAAACTATAAACAGAAAGAATAAACGACCAAGAACTTGAATTCCTTTCTGTTTGGTACTTCCATCCATTTCTCAAGCAGCCACAGGGCGGCCAACCTAAGATAGGAAAACCTCTCCAGAGTTCACATAAGAGTTGTATTGCAAAAACCTTGCAGATTTTCTTCTTTTGCATTTAACTGTTCTCCCATAGTTTGTCTCAGTAACCAGATAGAGAATCCAATTTCAAACGTCCATAAAAGGAAAAGAGAAAGAGAAACGCTAACTATAACCAAAACCTAGAACGAGATAGCAAGTCAAATTAGGTGACTGGAGCTGAAAAATGAGGAAAAGATAGAATCTTTACTAACCCATTGACTTGAACTCTCCACAAGAGCAGTCTTTGTCTGGATATGACTGCTTGATGAGAGGAAGAAGAAAAAACTCTCTTGTATTTGAGCTTCCAAATTCGATTGCTGTGCATAAAATGGATAGAGGGGACAGATAAGTAGATAAACTGAGGAGGGAGAAGGGAAGAGGTAGAGAGACAGTACAGCAACAATTTGATTGGGGTTTCGAAAGATATATATATATATATATCATTAGAAATATATATACACACAACTAGAAAGTCTGTTTCTAATGATATATATATATATCATTAGAAATATATATACACACAACTAGAAAGTCTGTTTCTAATGA
>JANZLH020000115.1:4527987-4541030 GCA_026770325.2 Erythroxylum fimbriatum
TTCGACCCTATTCACCACTTTACTCGTTTAAGTGTTCTAGAGTAGGAATTTATTTTTGCTGGTTTGACACGCCATCAGCCTCACTCCACACTATATTCTTTATAACCTTTATAATCTTAAATTTAGAATGAAGGTTAGCATAAAGATTTCTTACACAATATTTATATTCAATATCAACCATATCAACATTGAATACATGTTCCAAACTTTGTTTCCATTAATCAATAAGGTATATTAACTATAAATGAATGCTTATAAGATTAAAAGAAAACCTAATAACACAATTTTACCTTTTGTCGATCAGAAATGAAACATTCAAGAAACCATTTTCATTTCCACTTCCATTTCCATGATACTTGATTCTTAATTCTAACCATAGCCCTCACGATCAAAAATATGATATTACTTACATCCAATCCAATGGTCGAAAGTAATTGCCCTCCATGCTTGCCCTTTAAGTGACAACCATCGGCATATTTCACCAGCCTAAAACCAGCCAGTAAATCCTTTCTACAAACATCTAAGCATATATAAACGAAATCAAAAGTATCTTATGGATACTTGATTATGAAAGTACTACCTGGACTCAGTGACAAAGATACATATATACTTGGGGGGTCACTGGGCCCCCCAAGTTTTTTTTAAAAAATTATTTTTAATATATATATATATAGAGAGAGTTATTTAAGGGTCAATGGTGTACTGGGCCCTCTAAAATTTTAAAAAATTAATTCTTGGGCCCCCTATCTTAAATTCCTGGCTCCGTCACTGCCTGGACTTGACTTTAATATAGCTAACACACGACTCCTCAAATCCTGAAATTGCTTTCCCAATTAGCCGCCAAAAGTTCTAATGTGAAGTTCTTTACTTTATATGACTTTTTACCTGTAATCTCAATATTAAAGTCCCTTAAAAGTGTTGCCTTAAGCCTTGTAACATCTCACATAAGACAATATGTAAAACATGAGAGATATTTCTTTGTAATATATAACATATTACACTTTTATTTTGGTATTATCTACTACGCACATAATTGGATTGAAATGTTTTAATTTGAAATGTTGTACCATGTTGTGTTAGATAAGCATGTATCCTTCATCCACAACCCTTCTTACATACAACAATTACTTTATAACTCTCATTTTTGACATATATATAATCAAAACCATTCTCAATAATATATTGCACTAGAGCTTGCCAAAACGCTTTCATATAATGAAATAACCTGCCAACCTTTAAAGCAATTAGCCTCAGCATAGCATTATACACATTAAATTCTAGGAAAATAAGCCCTCTTCTCCCTTTTTCATCTAAACTAGCATCCACGCTCCTAAGTTCATCATAATATTCATATGATGAATCTATATTTATGTCTGGTATGTTATTTATTGGGATTTCTTCTACATCACTATAAACATCCTTTTTGATAACCTCTTCTCCTTTTTGATAACCTCTTTACTATCTCCCTAATCATTAGAATCAGTTGAACTGGAATCATCAAAGTCATTAACTTCTCCTTGCTCACCCTCATATCTAGATCATCAAATTCACTAACTTCTCATTCCTTACCTTATTTGTGTCAAGCTATTTTCCCTCCCTAGAAGTATGTTGATCAACCTCATCGACCTCACAATCAACTTATTCACAATCTTCTAAATACCTTTTTTAATCTCTCAATAAGAGATACATAACATTATCCACAAAAACCTCCATAATCTCATAGCAATTTTTATAATTACATTAATCTTAATGATTATGTCATCCTTACTTCTTCTTTTATGTCATCCTCAAAAGGCTATCGGGGAAATTTATAACTAAAAACTCCAAACTCTCCATAGGCCAAGTCCTTTGTTGTGTATATGAATTGCAACCAATGATTAAGAAACTCAACCGGTTCGACTAGTTCAATCATAAAAACTTTGAAATGTCTAACTTTTTAGTTCGATTTTTAACTTTTCATATCAATTTACTTTAATAAATTTTGTTGTTAAAAACCAATCAGTTTATTAATCAGTCGGTCAATTTTCATAAATTAATAAATTTTTATAAACTAAAATAAATTGATTAAAATATCTTTTTTAAAATAAACTTCAAATTCTTTGCTTGATAAAGATAATTTTTTTAAATCATATTTCAAAATTCTTTAATTTTATTCAATATTTAGTCAATTTTATGATGGTATAATACTGATTGAACCGTTCAAACTTTAGACCTCTTGTCCTACTGGTTTAACTTCTGGTCTGGTCTTTAAAACATTGATTGCAACATGGTCAACTAATCTAACTTATTTGTTGGGGCTTCTTCCATATCATTATAAATAGCCTTTTTCACAACCTCTTCATCTTCTCCCTCTTCAAAAATATCATTAGAATTAGCTAAACTAGAATCATCAAAGTCACTAACTTCTCCTCACTCACCCTCATATATTGAGTCATCAAATTCACAAACTTCTCCTTTCGTACCTTATTTGAGTTAGTTTGTTTTCCCTACCTAGAAGTATGTTGATCAACCTCAATGACCTCACAGTCAACTTGTTCACCATCTTATAAACATCTTTTTTATTTCTCAACATAAGATACATAACAATATCTAAAAAAGGCTCCACAATCTCATTTCCTTTTTTTAATTACATTAATCTTGACAATTATGTCATCCTCACTTCTTAATTCTTTAATGTTATTCTCAAAAGACTCATGAGGAAATTTAAAACTAAAAACTGCAAACTCTCCAAAACCTAAGTCTCTTACTATGCATATGAATTGTAACATAGTCAAATGATCCGACTCCACTTCATAATTATACATTTATCCTCCTTCATAATGCACGCTTACAAAAATTTGAAGGTCCCACCTTGCCAAAAATGAAACTCAATCCTAAAGTCTGCCACATAAGAAAGAAAAAAAAAGTTGTGAAATATTTAACTAAAACATATTCTTTAATTCCAGGAAACATAAGCTATATACCTTTCATAATTTTTCAACTCCAGCTCTTTCAAGATTCATTTCCCTAATGTTTGAGTTCACACCCAAAACTTGCAAGCATCAATATTATGAAATAATGAAAGTGCCTATATACAAAAACATATTTTATGAAGCTTGAAATAGTGAAAGAATCTACATACATACTCAAACATATTTTATAAACCTTCAAATAATGGAAGAGCCTACTTACACATACATACTAAGCATCTAAATGAAAGTAAGCTTTATTTTGCAAAAATTTAGTTCTCTCCCTCTTTTAATTGTATCTTTATATGAATATTTATCCAAGCTAACTACTTCCAAGAAATAATAAATAATTTTACTGCCAAACATTCCACCGACAATTAGATTGTGTAATATTCATGACATATTATGTTATTATCAATTTTTTGGTTATACATCATATGCTATATTAAGTTCATTTTCTAATTGTTGTACTATATTACGCTCTTATTGTATTTTAGTATAAGTATGAAATTCAAATCATGTTATAAAATGTTACAGTGAAAGACAATTGGATAATGCAAGACATGTCCAACCTACCAAGAAAGAGTTAATGAACAGGTCAGTTTGTAAACATTTAGTATCTCATTAACCATTAATCTAGTTTCATACTTGGGACTAAATTATATCAAATTATGCCTACAGGCTCGATGTTGAAACTAAAGAAAGAATATAATTCAAAGGACTTGGAAAAATTCACACACAAATAGGTACAAATCTAAAATGTGAATCTTTTGCTTCTTTTCATCTAATTCTTTTTTTGTAACTTTTGGCTTTAAGTTTTTCATTATTAACATAACATGTAAAAATGTGGTTCTGAATTGCAGTAAGGCAACATTAACTTTTAAAAAAAAATTCAACCGACTCATTTAAAACATTTTGAAACATAGCATTAATGCTCTTAACATCTTAAAAGAGTCTTTTTGTATAACATAATCATATCTAAGAATCTAGCTACAACTCCTCAAGCATATATACAAGTATGTCATAGGAGATAACACCGCAAGTCAGTGATATAATATATATGTAAGTGAAAGATGAACAAAAATTTACACTGACTTAATGTGAAGGAGAGTTATTTCATTATATAGACAAAAAGAAACAATTAACACATAAAACAATAAGATATATTTCATGATATACACAAAAGGAAACAGTTAAGAAAACAAGACATGAAAATAGAAGTCGAAAAATATTCAAAATGCAATTTCACAATTTAAGAACTACTCAACCTACTAAGAGAAATATGGAAGAAAAAAACTCTAGATTGTAAGAACATCTATGAAGAAGAGAAAATATTCACCAGAATAAATATCACTAAGAAGACATGAGGGATGATTGAAGCTTCCGGTGCCCAACACAATTTAACTTGGCCAAACTAAACAAGAACATAGTAAAGCACTAGATGATCTCAATATGAACATAATAATTTCAATTCCTTGAGCTTTTTGCAGCTCCTCTATAACCACCCAAATCCTAAATCATCCCCTCGAATCCTAGATAAACAAAGATTCTCCAACCCTAATTCTACATCGAGCTCATCCACTAAAAGCAAACCATATTCACTATTTTCATTCAATTCATCTTTAACTTCATTGCTATTATTCATATAGATAGAGAACTCCTTCAAACATTAAAAAGACATAACCCAGTTAAAAAAGAGAGGCCTTGAAAGAGAGATAGTAAGAGAAGCGAGAAGAGTACGCTAATTTGACAAAGAAATCAGAAATCCCCAATGCACAAATCACATGAAGAAATTTTTAATTGTTCACTTAATTCTAGTCTCTAATTAATTCAAAAACTTGTGACGATATCATTTTATCAAGGTTTTGCATACCATATAAGGGAAAATGGTGATTAATGGAAGTTGTAAGTTATCGCATGAAAGGAACCACAAAAGAAAAGGGACCAAAAATTACCCCTGGTCCATTTTCTGCATCCTTACTATCTGTCGTCTCCAGCACCGCCTTTGTCCTTACTACTTGCATCACTACTACTTTTGCCTACGTCGCTTGCCACTGCCTAAAATCGTCTGAGTTTGAATTTGGTTCGTTTGTTTAGTTTAGGGATTTGAGGGAATTGATTTGAAGAAAATAGGTAAGTGACTTGGAAATATTACTTAAGACAAATTAGGTCGATCGGATAATACGGATCAAATTTTTGAGTCAAATAATTAACATATGTGGCCTAACATTGCCACGTCAGTATTCTTTGATTGGTTCACGTATCTTCATATTATTAGATTTATTGGCATCACAACAAAAGTCGGTTCTGTAATTAACTAAAAAATAATTAAATACAGAAGCGATTGGTGAAGGTACGGAATGGGAAAACTGGCCCATTCCAAACCAGATCAAGCTGGTATGCTCTTTGAGTCTTTTCTATTCGTGACAAAGTTGATAAAATCTACAAAGTTTCCAATGTTCTAAACCAACATCAACATACTAACAACAGAGTTTTTTTTCTTTCCCATTTTCAGTTTTAAGAAATTTCGTTTTATTTCTAAAATTTAAAATGTTAAATAAGAGAAGGAACTAGGAAGAGTTAAAAAATCCATATACTTTCGGGCCTATGAAGGCACTAACAGCATCACAAGCAGGGGCAGACCTTAAGAGGAGAAAAGGGGCAGCTCCTTCATTTGAGATCACCGCTGCACTGCGCAGAGGATATCAGCAAACACAAGCTGTAACCAAATTACACTGTTAGGTCAGTCAGTATTGAGAAAAAGAAAAACGAAAGCAGCCATTCATCTCAACCCTAATCACTCAAAACTTCTTCCTTTTCCTCCTTGTCAGCCTTACAGTTTGCTTTCTTCTCGAGCCCGGCTAAATACACAAAATAACTACCCGAACTAGAATACCTGCATGGTTAAGGGATTAAGCCACACACATGCAAGTGGCACAGTTCCTGAGAAAACAAAAACTCACAGATCTCATATACTCGTTCTTCAGTCATATCGGCCATCTAGCCGGACACCATTAGTCTTCCGGCCTTGAAAGTTACCCCCACCACGCCTTGAATGACTCTGGCTCCTCTGCCCGAACCTTGGACCAGAATCAGAAGAGCCATCTTTGGGACGTTCCAATTCATTGGCTTTGGTAGTGTTGTGTGGCCCAACTGGCTGATACTCGTAATGTCTTTGCCTTTCCCGGTTCACATTATGTTGCTTGTTATCTTTCCGGGAAACAGTCCATTCCCCACGGGATTCTTGGCCAAAACAACTGTTCTGGTTTTCATCTTTGCACAAGCCTAAAGAGGTGTACTGATCATTTCGAGCATCCACCTTTGAAGGAGATTCAGCTGGGCTACCAGGATGTCCTTTATGTGTGCCCATTTTCTTTGCCTCTCGTGGCCCAATACTTGATGTGTCTTCCAAGTTTCTCTTTACAGATACAATTTGTTCATCCCTGACTACAGGCACCTTATCAGATTCATGTGGGAGTGACACCACACCCTGGCTTCCAGAATTCTTTTTATTGGCAGCACCAGGTTCGACACCATCCTGACCACCATTTAACCTGCTTCCTCTTTGATTAGTGGCCAAATAGTGACGTGATTTAGGTTGCCAATGGGAGGTTAACCGTTCCACAGCATCTCGGTTTTCTTTTGAAGGACCAGATGTATCTTCTCGAACCATATCAGAGGACGAAGATTGGAAATGAACTTTCTCAATGTCCCCACTATTAATTCTCCTCTCCCGTGAATCATGATTGTGTCCTGCACTTCTGTGTTCATTGTATGATTGTCGCTTTCCTCTGGCTGTCATACCCTGTTCTTTCACAACAGGAACAGCTGCTGTAATGGGTTCCTCAGGAATGTTCCACCCATCAGAGGCATTCCATTCATCTGAATACCTCGGCTGATCTTTTGTAGAAATCACACACGATGTCTGCAATTGATGATGCTTAAGCAATTTTTGAGCATTTCTACTTTCATTAGAATCTGTTGGTTCTACTGAGCCCCGTTGGTGCCATGATCCATGCATTTTTCCTGGCCTATTTTGCCGATCTTCCACCTTTTTGGACTCCAAAGTAGAACCTACCATTGCAACAGATGCATCAGAAGTTTGAGACCTTTCAGCACCAAAACAACCTGATTCAGGTCTTCCAGGAGGATGGTCCGTTGTAACCTGACTAGCTGGAAGAATCCATGATTGGTGATTGATTCCCTGCTGAGCCATTTCCTTAGCAACAGGCTTTGGAATGTACCTATCCAGTTCTGCCCTCTTGTTTTTCAGGCTATTCTGAACTGGTTGATGAATCTTTATAGATGGACCAAATGTGTCAACTGCAGTTTTCTGACTGACTGCATCAAAAACTTGAGTTATATTTTGTGACCGAACTGGAGCCCAGACAACAGCATCACCACTCTGGAATTTCTCTGTTAATTTATTAGCATGCATAGTTCTGGGAAACCTCCATGCATGCTGATATTTCCTCTGGTTCTTTAAATGGGTATGCACTTCCTCATAGGGTACAGGTGAACGCTGCTCTGAAGACGGGGGTACATCTTTAGAGTCAGTCTGAGGCTGAAGTGATCCAGGATCCAACTGAGGCTCAGAAGTCCTCTGTTCATCACTTTGAACCACATTTTCCAAAGCAGGTGTATCTCTCACAGCGGGTAAGGACTCCTCTACTCTCTGCTTGCTTTTTACACTTTTATTCTTCTTTCTATTATTTGTTGAAGACTCGCCAACACTTGCATTCACAGGCTGCCTTGACTCGATGTTTGAGGCAATCTCCTTGCTATCCTCATAAGAAACTGGAGATTTAGCTGTCACACCAATATTACCACTGCATGCCTCAGAAATAGTGGTAGAAATTAATTTTTCAGTAGGGTTCTTCTCTGATGGACTTTTTAGCTTTTGTCTGTAACCCATGTGATTCTGCTTGGCAGCAATATTATAAGGAACATGAAGGATACTATTGCCAGTTGAAGAGTCTGAATGAACAACATACTGTCGCAATGACTCGGATTGCTCAAGCAGCACAGGTGCCACAGAAGCAGGCTTTGGTGCCTGCATCACTACCTCAGTGGACAAAGTGGTAGATTTCTCAACCCCTGCAACACCGTTTTCATTGCCCTGCTCATTAGCATTTCTGTTGAAAACCACAGTAGAGCTTGATTCCCCAGATTTGTTACCAGCCAAAGTTGGTTGGGCTGGAGCCACAACATTCTTATTATTAACAACATCACCAGCAAGAACAGTTTCTAATTTTGAAATTATGCCATCTCCTGCTTCCGTACGCCTGTTCAACTCTTCCAATTTTGCTAGAGCTTTGGCCTTTTGATCTCTTGTTCGTTCGTTCTCCTCCCTCTCTTGTTGTTGGTGATGTTGCATGGCTACCTCTCTCATCTTAGCGCGCTGATTAACAGACTCAATAATCAGTAAAAGGATATTTCACCTGACAGTAAAAGGAAATAAAATGGAAAAAAAAAACCTAGCCACCTGTGCTTGGCTACCACAAGCATTAGAAACGGGAGGCAGAGACTCTCCATCCTTTCCTTGAAGAAACCGACGAGATTTTTCAGAGGCCCCCACTGATGTATGGCCTTGTTGATAAACAACAGAGGCACTTTCAAAATCTGATGATACAACACGTGGTCGGTCTGTGACCTGAGATTTCCTCCACAATCCACCAGTCTCTTCTGCAATAAGTCTTCCACTACCACGATAATCAGCCCTACCATGCATGCCACTGGTAGATCTGAGAATCTAGGTATTAGCGCATTCTGAAGATTGGCATTTCAGTAGTATATCCAATTAAAATAAGCAATTCATAAACCCACCTGGTGGTAAGTATTCCATCTGCAGCAGTTGATTGAAGGCTTCTATCCCCAGTGGTCACATAGTCTTCATGGGAGGCACTGTTGATAAAACCAACAGTTCTATCCAGCGATCCAGTATCCATACCAGAAGCTTCACTTGAGTTATTATTTCTAGCATTACGAACTTGCAATGTATTCTTAGACTCCAACCTATGGGAAGTGGATTTAACATCAAGCTTTCCATCAGAAACACGAGCCTTAGCATTCAAACCTTCTATTTTCTGAATCAGACTGGAATCTTTTGATGTTGATGACACCTCATGGAAAGTAAAAGCTGAGTGATCTGCATTTTCAGGTTTCCTTGTTGGCCAATCATGAGATGATTTGGCATTTCCAACCGTTTCAGGTGCCTTGGCTTTCAAAGCCATACCTCCTTCATTGTCAATTACCTCCAAAGCTTCTTCAGCAAGTGCCTTTCTTGTGTGCATTCTTTCATCCTTGTTCTCTCCTCTCCATCCACTCTCCCATGATGAGTTCCTGGGATGATCTGCTCCCCCAGGGCCTGATGCATTAATTGTCACGGATTCATTCCACTTCTGTTCATCTTTTCTTTCCCAACCATCATGCTGCTTGAGAAGAAGAACTTTGTATGGTCCTCGAGCTTCTTGAGGATTCCCAGGTTCCTCCTGTTCCGAAACCACTGATTTACCATCAGGGCCAAATCCAGAGGATCTACCACGAGGATTGCCAGAATCAGGGACATCTTGTCCTGAATAACCATTAAATGCAGTAGGGCCCATGGCCATTGTCATAAGTGCAATATTGCGTTCACTGGCACCATAGTAACCCATAGGAGGACCATAATATGCATCATAAGGCACATGACCAGGATAAAAGCCAGGCCTAACTGGCATACCAGTACGAACATAAGGATCACGGACATTAGGTCTCAACATTTCTCCATTTTCTTGATGGGGTCTTCTGGGCCCAGCTCCTGGAGGAGGAACAGGCTGTTTGTTTGCAATTGCAGTTTGGGGCATTTGTGGACGGTAATACGTGAATGGATCCGTGGGAAAACCACCTGGTGCAACTGGTGGACCAAAATTCGAACCTCCCGAATGCCCTCTGTACCAAACATCACCTGGATGATTATTTACAGGAGGAACGCACGATGCATCGTAATGCTGAGGGGGAATATTAGAATAAGGATAGAGTTGAGGATCACCATGCCACTTCTCCACACCAGCTTGGGCTCGATCTTCACCATATATTGTATCCGCTTTTCTCAAAGAAGTCGCAGTTTCACTTCTGAAGTTTCCATGTTTAGACACATCAGCTGAAAAAAAAATGTGCAGAACCATCAGTATAACAGAAATTTCATGTAGGACAACTTTTGACTATAGGTCAAAGCATAGTACAAAGAAACAAACCTACAGAATTCTCGACCCTCTCTTTCCCTGCTGTCACCACACCAGAAGACGAGCTAGGCCGACTGTGATAACCATGGTCTGTAATCATACAACTTGGTCAATAAATCAACAAAGGTATAAAATATTAAAAAAAATCCAAGATTTGTAGAAAGATATCACCAAGGAGCCAATCAAGAATCAAACAATTAGCATTGTGAATGACCGGAGATTTTTTCAAAGATTCAAAATGTTGAAAAAACAGAATAACAACCACATTTGAAAATGTCAAACCAATCATAAACAGTGCCAATAACCAAGCAAGATTCACTAGTAGCAAAATTTAAAGCAATATTCAAATTTCAACCTTGGGAATCTGGGTTCCTTCCAGAAAGTTCTTTTTCTGAGCCAAGAGTAGGAAAATCTCCAGAAATCAGAGAAAAACCATCAGTTTTGGAAGATTTCATTCCCTGAAGTGTCATAATATCCAAGTCAGGTAAGACATTGATTTTGAATCAGCTTGAGTAGACCAAATAATTGACTTTAACATTTCAGATAATCATTAATAAATCAAGAACATTTGATATCAGGGTGGAAGGTAGAGGAAAGGGGCAACATAAAAAGATCAAATAATAATTCTACCTGAGATAAGGGGTACTTATATAAAAATGATTTTATAGTTCAAGTGAAGTAAAATTCATTCAAGCTAACAAATTGGCAAAGTTGCATTCAAATCCTACAATTCACTTCCCAATATTTAAGATACTAAACAACACAAGCTACAACTTATTCTTCCAAAAATTAATAAAATGCATCTGTCCCACAGATAATGAAAAATATTTTAAATTAGCAATTCAACAAACAAATTTTGGAATTAGAACACGAATCCTCAATTTGTTACCAAACAAAAGAATTGGAGTTGAGCCACCAAATTCCAAAACCAATTTGTAGCCTTAAACTTCAGAATTAGCAGTCACTAAACACAATGCAAATCCAAGCTAGCTTTACAATACTAAGTGTAACAAAAATAATGATCTAAAGTACAGACCCCCTAGAACACATAATAACAGAGGAATTCAATTAGTAAATGAAATTAGAAAGCAAAAGCAGTTTTGATTAAAAAAGAGCCCATGATACATTTCTCATCTGTGCGCAAACTTGTGGAATGAGAAGCCTTTTCTTTTGCAACTGGAATAACTAATAAAGCAAATTAAGATGCTCAGAATTAATAACTTAGAATTCAAAACCATGCCTGTAGGAAAAGATCGGTTTTCCATATTTACGGTACAATAACTAGAAATTTGAAAGTATATTTAGGTCACCTCCAATCAGCATCTAAATACAGATCTAAACGAATGTTAAAAAATCGACAACAACTGCAAGTCAAAATAACACTTGCAAAGAAACAATAAAAAGTCATGGAAAATGGAGCACAAATTGATTTAATGGTAATATGTATCCCATTACTCGGTGTGTCAGCTAAAATGCAGACTATATGCTCGATTATAGAATAGAACAACATATAGATTTACCTCTAGATAATGAGAACTACAGTACATGACCATTCAAACGAAAAACTTAAGGACACCATACCAATTTTTCTGATGCAGTACTTGCACCCCATGCTACAGACTTATCAGGCAAAGGCTCAGCAAACCGTGATAATTGTGAACTACCAGGTCTTGTTTCAGCACTACGAGGACGTGATGCTGCAAGTGATGCCTGATTTGATGTCAATGCTCTTGAAGCTGACGATGGCCTTGAATTCAAACCCGACGCATTAGTCATAGGTTCATGGTTTATGTCACTACCAGCAGTTGATGGTCGCCAAGCATTTGATGTTGAAGATGATGATTTACTGCCCCAATTATGGGTTCCCCTGTCAGTTGCCAGAGATTAGTCATTTCAAGTAGAAAGGCAGAAAAAGAAAAACTATCTCCACTCAAAATAATAAGTTTGACAAGTTACAATAACTGAAGATAAACAAAAGAAACAAAATTGTAAAATATAGAAAATAGCATGGTTAGATGAATTACTCACTTTGGAACAATTTCAACATTTGGATCCAAACCAGGATTTTCTAACCTTAAAAAGAAGCGACAGAGCAACATCAAATTTAATATGAAGAAATGTGTCACATGATCAGAAAAAGTTTAGTGGAAAAATCGAATACCTCTGGCTTGGCAAGTTTATTGGTTTAGGGACAGCAACTTTCCCCAAGACAGTCATCCCACCTCTTCTCGCGGAAGCCCATCTGCAACCCACAACTGAGAATTTCATATATATGCATTTCACATCCTTCAGGAACATCCTAAAACATCTAATATTAAAAAATCCAATAAATGTTCCTACCAAAAAGAAAGAAATTCAAAACATGTCTAAAGATAAAAATCATTCACACACTTGTGATCTTTACAATGTTATGCTTACTAATTTAACACCACTGAACAGTTGTCATGTTTCAGCGATCATAATGAAATTATAATTTGGTAAAAGTGCAACAGAATGTATGCTAGAAAGGGAAAAACATTGGTACTCACACACATAGATCAAGAGAAAGTTCCCACAAAAAAATAATACTCAACGTTGAAATGTATTTATGACTGGTATGAAATATCCATTGATCACTAAAGATCAAAGATATTATACACACAAACTTGATACTAGCTTTGAGTATTAGAAAAAAAATCTAATATAACATTAGGGGTGTTTGTTTCCATTTTTGTTTTTGGTTTTTTGTTTTTGTTTTCAAATTCAGTAAAAAAAACTTGTTTGTTTGAGTTTTTAGTTTCTTTTTTTGGTTTTAGTTTCTTCCTTTTTTCAAAAATTATGAAAACCATAAAAAGTGATTTTTATTTCCTGTTTTTGTTTTTTATAATTTAAT
>JANZLH020000115.1:4591931-4602753 GCA_026770325.2 Erythroxylum fimbriatum
ACTATGAAGAGCAGTCTTACTTTGAGCCTCCACCTCCACCAAATGCCGAAGGTAAGTCTTCTTTGGAAATTATGTTGTAAACTTTGACCGCTAACACTTTGAGGTTTCAGCAAACTACGGAAGCAAATAGTCAAACCAAATCTCCAAAAATATTCTTCCTTAGATAGCCATTATCCTAAAATAGGATATACATTAAATTTCATCTTGATTAGGATTTGAAAGAGTCCCACATAAGTCCAACCAAGTCTAATTATCAAATAATGCTCAAAATTAAGTAATAAGATATCATAACATATATCTTAACAGTCTTTCACCTACTTAAGGACTACCAGCTTTTTCTGAAGCGATCGAAGAGCCTCATTGCTTAGTCCGAAGTTTCCTACATCGGTCACATTATCTTAGAAGAAGGGGTAGCAGTGGATCAAAACAAATTGCGGCTGTGGTAAATTAGCCTAAGCCAAGTACAGTGAAAGGGCTACGTAAGTTTTTAGGACTCATAGGTTACTACTAAAAGTTTGTGCAAAATTATGGCACAATTACAACCCCCTTGACGACAATGTTACTAAAAAAATTCATTCCAATGGACATAGAAAGCTTCCAAGGCTTTTGAAGACTTGGAGATGGCAATGATCCACACTCCGATGTTGGCACTACCAAATTTTACACAATTATTCATCTTAGAGTGTGATGCATCAGATTCAGGTATGGGTGTGGTTTTACAATAAGGAGGACAATCGATTGCTTATTTTAGTAGGCCACTTCCATTCTGTTACAAGGGGCTTCCTGCTTATGAAAAAGAGCTCATTGGGTTGGTTAAATTTATGCATCATTGGCGAGCTTATTTATGGGGCAAACATTTTCTTATTCGGACCGATCATTCTAGCCTTAAATTTTTTTTGGAACAGTGAATTATTACTACCCTGCAACAACACTGGTTAAGTAAGCTCATGGGTTTTGATTTTGCAGTACAATATCGAGTCGATAAATATAATAAGGTAGCCGATAGCTTGTCCCGATGTATGGAGGATCAGGTCACGGTTGTTGTAATCTCTATGCCACAGTTACCCTTGTTTGAATTGATTCACAGTGAAGTTCAACAAAGTCCAGAACTACAACAACTTATTTATAAAATCCAACAGACGAAGCAATAGGGCCGTGGGCATATAAGGATGACTTCAAGTTGTTCAAAAGGAGGATTTACTTACTCCTCACTTCTCTGCTGGTCACCAAAATCCTATCTACCGTACATGACAACAATCACGAAGGTTATCAAAAAACTCTTCACCAAATAGCTCAAGACTTCTATTAGAAAAGAATTAAGAGTTTTGTTGGCTCTTTTGTGCAACAATGTCTTGTATGCCAACTCCACAAGACATAATATTTACATCTAGCCGAACTCTTGCAGCCTCTGCCTATACCGTTACAGGTTTTGTCCCACATATCTATAGATTTCATTGAAGAGTTACCCATTTCTTAAGGGAAGAATATTTTGTTGGTTGTTGTTGATCGATTTCTAAACATGCTCGTCTCCTTTCTCTGTCTCATCCATATAAGGTTGTGAGTGTGGCCCATTTAATTTTTTATAATATTTTCAGGCTTCACAGATTACCCGAAACAATTGTCAGTGACCGTGATATTACCTTCACTAGCTTCTTTTAGACAGAATTATTTCGCTTGAGTGGGTCGAAGCTCACTTTCAGTTTTGCTTATCATCTGCAAAGCGATGGACAGACGGAGGTGGTTAATCGCACTATCGAGATGTTTTACATTGTTTTATTGGTGATCGACCTCATCGTTGGCATCAATGGTTATCTTGGGCTGAATATTACTATAACATCAATTACCACTTCTCTCTTAAGGCTACTCCGTTTGAGGTAGTGTATGGATGATCTCTACCAACAATGCTCTCTTATTGTCCGGGTTTAGCTAAGCTAGAAGTTATGAACTAAGAGCTGAAGTCACGAGATTTAATGCTCAAGAATATTTGCGAACGTCTAGTTCAAACTCAACAATCTATGAAAGTAGTGAATGATGCTAAGCATCGTGAGGTTCAATACAAGGTTAGGGATTTTGTGCTTCTTAAACTCCATCCTCACTACCAACTTAGCCTTGCTAACAACAGGTACACGAAACTCTCCCCTCACTATTACGACCCTTTTAGCATTCTTGCTTCTATTGTTTTAGTGGCCTACAAGTTGAACCTTCTCTCCACTTTAAAATTACATCCAACCTTCCACGTATCCTGCCTCAAGCCTTTTTATGGGACTTCAATACCTGTTGCACCTTCTCTATCAGTTCTCTCTTAAGGAGAAATTCATCTTCATCCTCAAGCTGTCATTGACTACCGTAAATTTCAGAATCAGCCCCAAGCTTTGGTTCATTGGGAGGGTCTCTCCCCTGCTGAAGCTTCCTAGGAGGATATTTCCTTCCTCCGTGCTCATTTTCCTTCATTTACGCTTGAGGACAAGCGTGGTATTAATGGAGGGGGTGATGTTATGAACAGAAATTTCGAAGGACATTTTTAAAAGTGACGTGGAGTATAGATGGACAGCAAGAATGTGATGCGACATTATTGAGTTCCAATTGTAGCGATTTTCATTGATTAAGTTGTATTGTTTTCAAATTCTTAGTTGTTATCCTAGTAGTTAGCTTTTAAGTCTTACACGTAGTGGATTCCTATTTTTATAGGAAGTAGTTATTGACTTTTTGTTTAAAAAGGATTGTATGTTAGAAATGAAGGATTAACAAGAATTATTTTAATAATCAGTGTTACAGAGATCTGTGGGTTTTCTCTTAACGAAGCCACCTCTATATTCAACATAGGTCATAAAGAAAGGAAACCCCGAAAATACTCCCTTCTATAGGAATCACACATTGACATCGTTGTTAATCGCCTTGTAACTCGATCGCAGGTACGGGACTGTAACAGCTTGTCTTCTAGTTTTATAGTTCCATTGGTGAGCCTAGCTCTAATAATGGTCAGGTTGTGAAATTCATAACCTCTTTATAGCATTCTTAATTTATCTTGTTCTTGCTCCTTATTTATAACAGGACATTGAAAAGAAGAAGGTAAGAGATCCCTGAAGCAATGGAAGAAAATGAATATGATGATGTCTCAGATATAAAGGCATCCCACTTCATGTAGTCAATGAAATATGCACGCCGAAGTGTTGATGATGCCAATATTTGGAAGTATCAGATGATTGCACAGATATTACAACAATCTTGTATAATTGGTTCTAAATTTAGATTCCTGGACTACTTGGCAAATCCTCCAGCATTAGATCCATTTGCTCCAACTATAATAACTAGAGATGAGGATGACTTATATGCTTAAGGAAATACAGAACTGTAGCTAAGAAACTTTTCCAAGTTTTGAGTGATTATCTTTTCTTTTGTTTTTGTCTTGTTAAACTAGTAAGAACGTTCAGAAATGTGCTTGGTTGAGAGGGTTTTTATCCTATTTCCAAGTTCCAAGTATTAAAAATTTTCTCTTATACTATTGCAAAGAAGTTGTTCCAAGCTAAATTGTTCATATTTCTGGAATTATTTTTTGTTGAAGATGTTTTCCATATCTAGTTTTGAACAAAAGGAAAAGAAGAATAGTAAAGAACAAAAGGAAAAGATGATAAATATTTAAGCTTTCCCCTTTATCAAGTCCACATGTTGGGAATTTTGATAGTGCAACAATTGCTTTTTGCAAGAAGAAATTTGATTCTACAGATGAATGTTTTATTAGCTTATCTTGCAGCCTTATATAGTTATTACAGCATAACGGTAGCCTAAAAAATATGAACTGACTCAACGTAAACAAGTTAGATAATAAGAAGCATAACAGCGAGAATATCTCTAGGATTATTTTGTGTTAACAAACCACTAATAGCTAGAGTATCTTTAGGATTATTTTGAGCTAACTAACCACTAACATCTAGAGTTCAAATTAAAACTGACTTCTAACACTCCCCCTTTATTTGAACTTGTTGATTCCCAAATGAAAACAAAACTCTTCATGTTTCTTTTACGCCAAGCTTTTAGTCATCAAATATGCCACCTGTTCATCGATTCTGTAACTTTCCAACTTGACTTCTCCTTTGGCTATTAACTCCCTTATAAAATGATACTTGATCTCTATGTGCTTTGTTCTACTATGATGTACTGGATTCTTGGCAAGCATGACTGCAAACTTGTTGTCGCAGGTTGTCACACGTTATTTTTGTTGCTTCCTTTTGATCTTCACCTAGATCACACAAAACTCTTCGTAACCAAATTACTTGACAAGTCGCTGCTATTCCGACTATATAATTTACCTTTGTAGATGAAAAAGCTACCGTAGATTGCTTCTTCGAGCTCCAAGATACAACAACTGTTCTAAGAATAAAACAACTTCCTGATGTACTTTGTCTATCTTCGACAGAACCACCCAATCACTGTTGCTGAATCCTTTAAGACTGAACTCATATGCCTTTTGAAACTGGATTCCATACTCAATTGTTCCTGCTAGGTGCCGAAGTATCCTTTTGATTGCTCCATAATGATGCTTAGTTGACTTGTGTATAAACTGTGATATTACTCTAACTAAAAATGCAACATCTGTGTGAGAATGTGCAACATAAATTAGTCGTACAACCAAATTCCTATACAATGTTGCATCTGCCATCCCTGTATCATCATTTGAGCTTAACCTTTCATTGATATTCATAGGAGTTGCAGCCACTTTGCATCCCATCATACTAAACGTTTTTATAGTGTCTTCTACGTATTTCTTTTGGGACATGAAAATTCTAGCGGCGTTTGTATAATTTCCAACCCCAAGAAGTGACGCAATTCTAAAAAATCTTTCATTTCGAGCATTCTCTTCATGGATTCTTGAAACTCAGATATCAAGCACATAAATGAGCTTGTATATATCATGTCATCAACATAAATACTAACAATCACAAGATCATTAATACCTTATCTCTTCAAGTATAACGTTGGTTTATGCTTGCTTCTCTCAAACCCATTTTTATGGGTAAATTTTTCAATCTTATTATACCAAATTCAAGGTGTCTGCTTAAGCCCATATAGATCTTTTCTCAACCGGAAGGTTTTGTGCTCATCCTTCATATTTTCAAATCTTGGTGGCTGACTTACATATACTTCTTCCTCTAATTCTCCAGTTAAAAAAAAGATTTAACATCAAATTGAAATACCTTCCATTGTTTTTGTGCTTTGAGTGCAAGTATAAGTCTGACTATCTCGAAGGGTGCAACAAAGGAGAAAGTTTCCTCAAAGTCCACTACTTATTATTGCGCAAAGCCTCGTAACACCAGTCTAGCCTTGTGTTTTTGAACACTGCCATTTGTTAGAAATTTAGTTTTGAATATCCATTTCAAGCCAATCACATTTTTACCTTCAGGTAGATCTACAAGTTCCCAGGTGCCATTTTGTTGTATGGATAATATTTCATCTTTCATCGCATGTCTCCATTCCTTCTTTTCTATAGCTTCTTCCATAGCCATCGGATCCCCAACAAATAAAACCAATAACGATACAACCTTTCCTTCAATTTCGAATTGTCACCAAGGAATTCTGCCATGCTCACTTCTGCGTAGTTGAGTTGACTCCATTGGAATTGATTCATCAGGAGAAGACTCTTTAAGTGAGCTTGGCGATGGACTTGTTATTATTGGTTTCGAGTTTTGTGAGTTCGCTGAAGTGGTAGGGGCTCTCTTCTTATTTGCACCTCTGTCTTCTTCCATTTCAACTTGAGTTGTTTGTTTCTTGGTATTTTCATCTCAAATCCAACAGGCTTGTTCATCGAATACAACATTTTTGCTTACTGTAAATGTCTTGTTTAAAGGATCATAGAGCCTATATACTTTAGATTAAACACAATAACCAATAAAGATATATTTATGTGGCCTTTCTTCAATTTTGTGTCTTTGAGCAGTATGTAAGGCAAAACATATGCAAACAAACACACACAAATGACTCACTGAAGGCTTGCTCCTAGTCCAACCTTCATATGGCGTCTGATCCTAGACAACATTTGTAGGTGAAATGTTGAGAAGATAAAATGTTGCAACAACACCTACCACCCATAAATTATCTGGCAAACCCTTAGCTTTCAACATCTATTTCACCATTTCAACCACCGTCAGTTTCTTTCATTAAGCTATACCATTTTATTCTAGTGTGTATAGAGCCGTAAGTTCTCTCTTGATGCCTTGTCTACCGCAAAAATTAGTGAATTCTTTAAAGATAAACTCACCTCCTCTATCTATCTGCAACATCTTCAAATTCTTTCCACTATGTTTTTACACCATTTCTTTAAATTTCTTAAAGCTCTTAAAAGTTTCTGAATTAAGTCTCATAAAACATATCCAGCTTATCCGGCTATAATCATCGATGAAGAGCATAAAGTATTTGCTTCTTGCTAATGATTTAGTTCTCATTGGTCCCCATGAGTCGACGTGAACTAACTCAAGCACCTTAGCAGCTCACTTTCACTTCCCAACCAAAAAATATTTCTTGGTTTGCTTTTCAAGTGCACATCTTTTGCACACATGTTTCAGTGGCTCAATATTTGGCGAATCATTCACCATTTGTTCATTCTTCAATAATTATAGACCTTTGAAATGCCAATGTCCATGTCTTAAGTGCCAAAGTTCACTTTGCTCCGCCAATATCCATGTCTTAAGTGCCAAAGTTCACTTGCTCCAACATTTTGCTAGTCATTGTTTCCTCTATATCACCAGAAAAAACAAGTGGTAACATCCTATTTGATGACATGTGAGCATATGCAAGTACATCACCTATGATTCTATTTCTCGCCACACATTTTCCATCATCAAACAACACTAAATAACCATATTCAATTAGTTGACCCACACTTAGAAGCATGTGAGCCAAGCATGGAGCAAAATGGACATCTCAAATGAGTTTTTTTTGTTACCTATGGTGATGGTTGTTGTGCCTTGGCCTTCAATTTGTGGTTACTTATCATCACCAAGACGAACTTGGGATTTGACTGACTCATCAAGTTTTTCGAACTTCATTTTGTGTCCAGTCATATGATAAGAGTAGTTGTTGTCAATTTTAGTCATATGATAAGAGCAGTCGTTATCTATGTACCAAATTTCTTTGGTCCTTTCTTTTGAATCTACTTAAGTCATGAACAAGTAGTCGTCTTCCTCCTCTTCTTCTTCAGCATATTTGGCCTTTTCAGGTTTTGATCAGCAAAATTTTTCAGAATGCTCATACTTATTGCAATATGAACAATGAAAGGAGCTATTCCAACCTCGACCTCGACCTCGACCTCGAAAACCTCCTCTTCCTCGTCCTCTTGAACATTGATACGAAGATTCTAGCTCCCCCTTTGTTTGAAACGCCTTCTCTTCTTCTCGTGTAGTTGACTAGCTAATCCTAACTTCATGTGCTTGTAAGGATCCCATTAGTTCATCAAATGAAAAAATAAACAAGTCTTTGGATTCTTTGATAATAGCCACTTCATAGTCAAACTTAGGTGACAAACTTCTTAACACCTTTGCAACTATTGTTTCATCCATTATTTTATCACCATATGAACGCATTTGATTAACAATAGAAGATACCTTAGCCAAATACTCTTGAACATATTCATTGTTTTCCATAGTAAAGGTTTCAAATTCACGTCTAAGAGATTGCAGCTTGATAGTGATTACCTTGGAATATTATTGAAATTCAGTCTTGAGAATGATCCAAATTTGTTTAGCCGACGTTGCTGCAGCAATTCTTGAAAATATGGATTCATCAGTTATCTGTTGAATAAAAAAGAGGGCCTAAAAAATCTAAACTATCTCAACGTAAACAAGCTACATAATCTGAAGTGAATCAATGTAAATAAGCTAGATAATAGGAAGCATAATAGCTAGAATATCTCTAGGATTATTTTGTGCTAACAAACCACTAACAGCAAGAGTTCGAATCAAAACTGACTTCTAACACCATATTGGCTTTGCTTAAAATGAACTAAACAGAATTTTTAACCTGAAAACCAGAATGGAGCTAATCCCCACTAGTCACAAAAAGAAAAAAGAAACACAAAGACAAACATTTGTTTTGTTGGAGGCAAAAATGGAAGATTTCGCAGTTGGGGTCCTTACTTAAGATTAGTTAAGGAAAAGTAACACCAACACTAGTACATAACAAAAAGCCATATGTAAAGCGACTTGATCAGACGTTTATTCATTTGTAGAACCAATTCCATTCATGTGTGGTGAGGATCTACATTATTTTGTCTCTTTGCTTTTGGGTATTATTAATAGAGTTAATCCTATGAATATATGCAAAGTATCATTAAGTACTTGGGGCTAAATTGAGGGTGTAGATAGATGGTGTTGTTTTGTTTTGTGCATTATAGTATGATTCTGTTTCGACATATCATATTCGAACACAGGGATCAAAAGATCTCCTCACTGTAGGGTACATGAAGCTTTGCATGTGCACAACTAGATTGAAAAGAAGGGAGTGACATGGGTCCGGCTATGTTGTTTTTCGGTTTGGGATTTTGTGTATTAGATTTTTCGGTTGTCCTTACCATATTCATAATTGTTATCGATCTCTTAAAATTGTACTCTTTTCCAAAGAAAAACATAAAATAATGATTACAATTGAATCATCCTCACTAGAAGTTGAAATCCATTCATGCATCTATCGTACTTATAATACATATTCTTGAATAAAATTGGTGGAAAATGTATTTCCTTGATTGCTGCGTATTCTATTCCTCCATTTATACACAAGTATTCTAGTAATTAGTAAACTATAATTAAGGAAAATATTTGTATATCACCTTAATATTATACAATTGAATCAATTAAGAATATTCCTAATTTTCCTAAGATTACTCTTTATTGTGAAACAATGGCGAGGTTGTTATGAAATCAATGAAAGAATGTGGTAACTAAGGTTTTGATCATGACGCAATAATAAATATGTGACGAATGACCAAAGTCTTCTTAGCAATTAGTTCATAAATTAAGCATAATCAACGCCAATCTTAACATGATTTCTCTGAGCATATGAAATAAAATTTACAGCAAGAAAAGTAGTATGAAGATTATCACATTATAAAGTAAGTTTGAAGTTAGATAGATTAATCTCGTCAAATAGTAAAGTGATCCAACAAGTTTCAACGACAACAATGACAATGTTCTTCTATTTAGCTTCTATGTTAGAATAAACAATAATAAGTTATTTCTTGACAATCCATGAAATAAGGCTAGAACTAAAAAAATTATAATAGTTAGAACTTAGAAGTCGAGCAAAGATCATCAAAATAGTTCAACCTAGTCATCATCAAAATAAGCATAAAAAGGCGATTGGAGTGACTTTAGTTAAGTGAATTTCATAAGAGGGTGTAAATTGCAAGTATCATAAAATAATTTTATCCCATTTTATTTGTTTACAATAAAATTGTATATAGATACGCTTGAGACAAAATTACTAATGAGTATCAATGATATTTCAATATTTAATAGGATTCAGAGAGAGGGGTACTATAATTTTTAGACATTGGTAGAGTTCGAGTGATAGGTGTAAGTATGTGTTTAGATGTGTTAAGATGTAAATGGTAAAGAAGGTTACGAATATACTTAGTTTAGGTAAGGAGAAGGCCAATTAGTGTCAATGTAACCTCAATATTAAATAAATAATGAATATAGTCAAGTTTTTAATTTAAAAAAGGTAATATTAAAGCCATGTGTAAAAGATAAAATAAAAGTAAGTGAAGAATCTATAATAAGAAAGTCATTTACACACTCCAGGACATAAGTTGAGGGAGGTGTTAACTTTGAAAGGAGTGAAGTCGAGTTCTTGAAGTTTTTTAATCTTGTTGAAACATTTTATGAGGACGACAAGCATAATTTAGATGACGAGAATCAACAAAATCATAAAGTTAGGTCATGAAAATTGGTTCTTAAAGGTTTTGTGAAAGAAGAAGTGTGAATATCAATTAACGAATGAACTGATTATATATAATTGCAAGAGTAAGAATAATGCAGACAGTAGTCAATTTGGTAGTGGATTGATAATATCTCTTAAAGAAAAAAGTTTATTTTGAACTTCAATGTTTACAATAAAATATAACTTAAACCCTAACATTTTGAAACGTTCGAATTAAACCCCGATATTTCTAAAACATTCAGAACAAAAGATTTAATGGGGTGACTACAAAATAGTCCAAAATATTTGGATTGATTTTGAGTTGATAAGGATTGATATCTTGAGTTGATAAGGTTTAATAAAAGGAAAGTTTATTCAACAAAATTTCTATGGCCTTTTAATTCTTAACAATTTTGATTAGGATCTATTAAAAAGTGGGTTATATTGTCACATAATTAGCTTTTTAAAATTAATCAAAAGTGGGTTTCACTATCACATGACAACGAAACTCAATATTATATATTGTAGAAAATAGGTCTACAATATCATTATGAGGAGGCATAATTTTTGGAGTGTCCAGCCTACTTATACTAGTTCTTGGAGTTGGCGTAAGCTGTAATCGGTTAGGGATAAGTTGTGTCATCAATTCAGATTTCGGATTGGGGATGGTATCTCTACTCTTTTTTGGCAGGATCCTTGGCACCTGAGTGGTATATTGCGGTCCTTGACTACACCGAGAGCGATCAATGGCTTGGAGCTCCCACTTTCCGCTCGAGTAAAGGAAGTCATTCTTAACGATAATTGGAGATTGACTGAGGTGTCTTTGGATTTCATAAGGCTCCTTGCACCACCAGGGTATACCCCCAATTCTTCCCTTCCCGACCGTCTGGAATGGTTAGCGAGCCCCACCAACCGC
>JANZLH020000115.1:4613801-4625681 GCA_026770325.2 Erythroxylum fimbriatum
GGGCTTATATGTGGTATAGCATTCCTTCTCGTATAGGCCCGTAGGCCCATTATGAATTCTAACAGTTATATTATCAGTGACGGAGCTAGAAATTTAAAATAAGAGGGTCCAAATATTTAATTTTTTAAATTTTGAAATGCTCAATGCACCACTAGCCTCCAAATAACTTCATCCTTATATATGTATATATATTTATATTAAAAATAAAATATTTAATTTTTTAAATTTTGAGGGACCCAATACACCACTGAACCTTATGTACCTCCGTCCCTGTGTATAATAATATTCCTTTTCCCTTTTCGAACCATTTTATCTACCATTTCATGTGTTGACTTAAACATCACAAGACTCTTCTCAATGTAATATAAAAATTAAGTTAGTTGCAAAAAAAAAAAAAACTTTATTCAATTTTACAATAATAACTCGAACTTTATAAAAATAGAATTGAGACAAAGATAAAATACGAAAGTGGAAATACAATCGAGCATAAATAAAGTTCAAAATTTGAATGGAGAATTAAAAATTAGGTGTACGAGATATAAGGTAGAGACAAACAATTGTATTATACATTATTATGCTCCAAAAACTTACATTTTCAAGTTTTGGTACTAACATATTTTTATTAAATAACAAATATCTTACTTACTAATTATATGAAAAAAGAAAATTTTAATTAGGATATTACGTATATATATATATATATATCATATCAACAATGTTAACAGAAAATTTAACGTTAAGATATTTTTATAAAAAATAAAAAGTTTGATTAGTTTTAAAAAATTAAATAAAGGTGATTTTTTTTTTTCAATTCACCCGAAATTAAATATACCTTTCTTGACATGATTGTCTAGTCCTTTTTCAACAGGTTTGCGAGGTTTATTGTAAGTGAATAGATTAGAGGCCCAACTCCCAAGTTTCGTGAGTAGGCGTGGATTAGGCGTACATCTTTGGTCCGTAAGCAAATGGTCCAGCGATCCTCCCAACATGATCACTTTTGGGACCCGACCCGAAGCTGATGATGGAGATAAAATGATAACATTCTTGCCTATGCCGCTTAGTAGAAATATTTAGGGATGGACGGTAAAGATGGCGCGATTTCGTTCAGCCCGACTTTGATTTGAGTTGATCGGGGCATGGGATGCGATTGATTAGCCCGACAAACTTACGGGTCCCGTTCAAGTCGGGACTGTCTCAGCTCGTGGCTCAATGGACAAGCACAAAATGATGTCATTTGATCAAAAATGAGTTGTTTTTGTTAAAGTTTTTTATTTTACCTTCTACACGTATCAAAGTTAAGTATTTATTAGCTATTGTAAATACTATTTACATAAGGCTTATTACCACTGGTATAATAAAATTTTAATTTATAAATTAAATAGAAACTTTATTAATTTTGTAAAAAAAAAGGAGAGAAGTTTACGGGAGTTGAATTTATAGAAGACGAAACCTACTAGAACGATGATTCTAAAAAAATCTATTTTTTTATAAGGATGTGACTTATCAAAAAGGTTATACTTATAGGATTTGGTTTAGATTGTCCGAGTGCATCGGAATCTTTGGGAAGATATTTTGATTTGGTCCTGGCATGCAAGAGCGTTACATGAACTAAAATCCTTTACCAGGAGTCTTATTGTACGACTTTATCAGTTTCTACATACAAAAGTGAATCTCCAATGAGTGAGAATGAGCATATATTATATATATCAAGGGCCTAAGATGCAATTATCCCTTGTTCAAAATATCCTTGTTTTAGTTTTAAAGTGAATTTTTGGTAAAAGGGGATGTTTTATAGATCCACTAATTCCAATCCTTAGTCATGACATGCTCATAAAGTACTCTGTGAGTGATATCAAATGACACGACACAACACCCACACACACGAAATAGAGGGAGAGAAGATAAGAGGAAAGTTTATAATTCAACCCCAAAACATATGACTATAATAAGGCTTCATTACACTTTTATAGGCAACCAAAACAATAAAAATACTAGAGTTTTACATATACAAGTAATCATCCTCTTGGACCAAAATTTTGGTCAAATCATATGAAAGCTTAAGGAAGAAGTAATCCACTCTCAACTTGCTTCAAGATTTTCAACTACAAGTTGTCTCTCTCTCCACTTGCATCATGATGATTTTGACTCCCATTAGTTGAAGATGCTTGTTGTCTTTCTCCACTTAGCTACCGTTTAATGTTGTTGTCTCCTTCCATTCAAAGTTGAGCTTGATTTACTTACTAACATTGCCTCCCTTAAATTAAGCTGTTAGAATTTCTTCAGTTTGTGAAACAATTCAGACTTCAATGGTTTGGTAAAAAGTCTGCAACTTGTTCTTTAGTGTGACAATAATTAATCACTACTTCCTTTTCAGTTACTAACTTACCAATTTTGTAAAACTAAATGTCTATGCGCTTGGATCACTCATGAAAAATTGGATTTTTGCACAGTGCTATTGCAAACTTATTATCACAGAATAATTCTGTTGGAGCATCTTGTTTTTGATGTAGTACTTTAAGCATTCTTTTTAGTCATACTTCCTATGTAACACAACTAGTTGCTGCAATATATTCTGCTTCAGCTATAGATAACGCAACCACGAGTTATTTCTTTGAAGACCATGATATTACACCTGTGCTAAGATGAAAAACCTACCTAAATATGCTTTTTCTTGTTTCTATATCTTCACCCTAATCACTGTCTGTGTAACTTACAAGATTTACATAATTGACACTTGCATAAAAAATTTCTTCATTCAAAGTACCTTTGATATACTGAAAAATCCTCTTTACTCCTTATAAATGATAGGTATAAAGGTCTTCCATGAATCTGGTAAGTAATCCAACTTCAAAAACTATATATATGGTCTGGTTGCAGTTAAATACCTCAAACTTCCAGTTAAACTCTTGTAGTAAGTTGAATTTATAGATCTCCCTTTGTCTTCTTTTAGTTGTTTCAATTTCTCTTCAATTGGGATGGAAGCTGGTTTTGAATTCTCCATCTTAAAGTTTCTCAAAATATTATTGGCATACTTTCTTTGGGAAATAAAAATTCCATCATCCTGTTGAATTACCTCTATTATAAGTAAATAAGACATTAGACCTAAGTCTGTCATGTCAAATGATTTTACCATAGCCTCCTTAAATTATTCAATCATCTTTGAGTTGTTTCCAATAAAAATTAGATCATCAATATAAAGACACACCATTAACTATCACCAGGCTCAACAAACTTAACATGTAAAGCATGCTCAAAAGGACATCTTTCAAAATCATGCTCTATGAAGTATGAATCAATTCTTTTGTACCATGCTCTTAGTGTCTGCTTCAAACTATACAATGTTTTCTTTAACCTATAAACTTTATCTTCTTTTCCTCTAATTTAATACCCCACAGGTTGCTTAATATATACTTCTTCTTCCAAAGTTCCATTTAAAAATGCAAAATTTACATCTATTTGATAAATTTTCCTATTATTTTGAGCTGAGAGATAGATAATAATGCGAATAGTATCCAATATCGCAACAGGAGCAAATACTTCAAAGTAATCAATACCTGGTTTTTGCTTATAGCCTTTTGTAACCAATCTAGCTTTAAACTGATCAATTTCACCATTAGGCTTGTACTTTGTCTTGTACACCCACTTTACTCTTATAGGCTCTTTATCAGTAGACAAATTTGTTAATTCCCATGTGTCATTCTTTTCAATTGCATATATTTCTTCATCCATGGCTTTCCTCCATTTCAAGTCATTTGATGCCTCCTCATAATTAAATGGTTCACAATATGAAAATAAAGCAAAATTGATAATCTCTTCATCAAAGAGATCATTATCGGTACCTATCACATAATCTTCCAATATGGCTAGTAACTGACAATGTCTTTGGGATCTACTAGATGTCTCTAGCTGAGATACTGAATCCACCTGAGTGTTTTCTTCTTCATAGCTTTCTGAAATTACCACTAGTCTTTTTTGGAAAGTTGAAGACCAATCTCATATTCCATCCTCATTAAAAGTTACATCACGACTAATAATCGTCTTTTTCGTATTTGGATTGTATAATTTATAGGAATTTGAATTTGTACTATGGCCTATAAAAAAATTTCTCACTTTGTCACCTAGCTTTTTCCTCAATTGATCTAGTACATGGGCATAAACAATACACCCAAAAACTTTGAGATGTCAAATGGAAGGTTTCCTTCCTCTCCAAGCTTCCTCAAGTGTTTTGTCATTAAGGCTTTTTGTTGGGAACATGTTTAAAATATAAACTACACAAGCAATAGCTTCAGTTTAAAATTATTTAGGCAATTGTTTAGATCTTAACATGTATTGCACCATGTCCATAATAGGTCTATTCTTCCTTTCTGCTACTTCATTCCATTGAGGCATGTATCTGGTGATCAACTGATGTTGAATTCCATACTGCTTAAAGACTTCTGTGCATGCCAGATACTCTTAACCTCTATATGTTCTTAATGTTTTAATTCTGCAACCACTTTACTTTTCTATAAACGCTTTAAATGATTTAAAAGCACCATAAGCTTCTTATTTCTACTTTAGAAAATACACTCAGACCTTTATACTAAAATTATCAATAAAAGTAATAAAATACCTATTACCTCCATTGGATGGAACTTCAACAGTACACAGATTTGAATGAATAATTTCTAATAGCTTCTTTGCTCTATAGGAATTTCCAACTGGAAATACATCCTTATGCATTTTTTCCATCTCACATGTCTCATAGACATTGTTAGGAATATTCATAACAGGTAAGCTAGATACAAGCTCTTTTCTTGATAGATAATTTAATCCAGAAAAATAAAAATGGCCAACACGTATGTGTCATAGCCAATTTACATCAAGTATCACATAATTCAAGCAAGAAAATTGTTTATGACAAATTTTTAGTGGGACTAGACGGTTAGAAGACATCTTTACCTTTGCTATCAAGGTACAGAAATCATGATGAATCTGTATTTTATAAACTTTCTCTGATAATTGTCCCAAGCTCAGTAAGTTATGATGAAGACTAGGAACATAGAAAACATCACAGATTAAAAAAAGAACTTTTAGAACCATCCTTCAACCTAATGGATACTCAACCTTTTCGCAAAATATGAATATTTGAATTATTTTCAAATTTAACTGTTGACTGAACATTTTCATCTAAAGAAGAAAATAACACCTTATTCCCACACATATGATTACTACAACTAGAATCTAAATACCAAATATTTTCATCTTCCATAAAAGAGTTGCTTGCTAGAAATAAACTTTCTATATTATTAAAATTCTCAGCAAATGTTGGTATTGATTTTTTGCAACATTAGCCGGATAGTTGTTCTGATATCTGGATCTACATTCAACAGCTTTATGTCTATACCTTTCATAATTAAAGTAATTAAAATTACATCTCTCATAATATTGATTATCTCAGCTTCTTCCCCGATTAAGCCTAAAAGTATTTCCTCCTCTTCCTTAAGTGAATGCTCTGAAATTGTTTTCTCTAACCTAGTTAAAATTATTCCCATGACCTCTTCCTTTGAAACTTCCTCTATCTTTGCCTCTGAAACCTCCTCTTCCTCCATTATTAAAACCATGACCTCGATCATCTGCATTTTGATTAGATTCTACAACATTATTGCAATTCACCTAACCTTGTAAGGTTTCTTTTGTCGTCTTTTATGTTTTCTCCAATATTATGCTAATATGACTTTTAATGCTTCCCTTTAACCTGCTACAGTCATACTCTCCATATCATATAACTCTAGTATTGTAGTCACAATATGGTCAAATTTAATAGGCATGGTGCATAGAATCTTTTCCGTCACCTTAATATTTGAAATATCCTCTCCACACAGCCTCATCTTGTTGACAAGATCAGTAACACAAGAAAAATATTATTCAACAATTTCTAAATTGAACATTTCATACCTCTTATAGAATCCAAATATTGTGAGCCTTAAGGTGGTTAGACATTAAAATATCCCAATAATTGTAATCAAGTTTACTATCTAATTTGGGACCTGACCACACAATATTATAACTATTTAACATCTCTCACTTTTAAATGAACCACTCTCTCATAAGTATAAGAACACTTTCTCTATTTTTTTCTCACAAATCGCTTTAAAATTAAAGCTAGATTTAACTTGCTCTGATACCAATTTGATATCAAAGGACACAACACTCACACATACGAAAGAGAGGGAGAGAAGAGAAGAGGAGAGTTTATAATTCAATCCCAAAACACACGACTTGTAACATCCCGTCCCCATATTAAGGGTTAGGACCCGGAATTTCAGTACATGGGAGCTCAAAGAGAGATTGAGGAAATGCATTTTCTTGCTCATGTATATAATGTTAGCATATAGGCACATAAATATTGAATGTTTGCATATAAAAATGTGGTACATGCATTCATTGACAACTTTCGGGTATGATTATTTTTAGATATGATTTTATTGAAAATGAGAAGTAGAGGGAGTAGAAAGAGTGATCTTGGTATGAGTTGTGAGAAGGAAAGATTTAGAAACAAAATTGGTAGTGATCTGGAAAATGTTCATTGAGTGTGCTTCGGTCGGTTAATAACATCTTCTCTAGTTATCCAAACAAGATGATTCTTATTTTGGATTAAACTAGAAACATATGGCTACATTTCTTATGAAGACATCGAATTTCAATTCTTTCTCTAAGAATCTCAAAATTTGTCATAAAGTTAAGAATTGGGTGCAGTACGTTGGTGTATGAATGAAAAATTTATCTTTAGATTTTATAGGCAATTTTGGGATTGATATAAATATATGTTAGCAAAGTTGCCTTCTAAAAAGTTGTAGAGTTTCCTTTTATCTTTCTAACGGTATATAGTATGAAAATTTTAGAAATCGGAGTTGAAAGTTATGATCTTTATAAGTGGAGATGTTCTGGAGAGAGCAAAAGTAAGACGATGGAAACTAACACGATAGAAGTAAGATGAATTTCTAAGACGATAAAAGTAAGAAGATAGAAGTAAGACGATAAAAGAAAGACGATGAAAACTAAGACGATAGAAGTAAAACGATGGAAACTAAGACGATGGAAAGTAAGACGATGCAAAAAGTGAGACGATACAAAAGTTAGAAGATAGAATTGGTCTTCTAGGTATTTATAAAAGTTGTAGATCTCGAATTCCTCTTTCCAATAGTCTAAAAACGAGATCAATCTGACATTGTTTGTGAAAGTTATGGAGATCGCACCAAAATAGGTTCAATTTGATTGAGGTCTTAAACCTGGTTGCTTCTTTCGACCATAACTTCTTCTCTAGACCTCCAAATGATCTGATTCTAGAACCATTTGATTCATAAGACATTTATATACATCTCCAAAACTTAAAGCTATCTAAAGTGAAGTGAGAAAGATTGAGTGAAAACTATGGGACGGGTGCAGTGAGTGTGTTCTTAAATAATATGAACTGGTGTTATTCCACTGAACATACTTCAGTATTTTGATGTTTTCTGGAGCTCTACTGATCCAAATGAGATGATTTCTAATTTGTGGTAAACTAGATACATGGAGCTACAAATGGTATGAAGAAATTAGAATCTAATTCAGCCTCTAAGATGTTTAAATTTTAGATGGAAGTTATGTATAGTATACTGTTTTGGACAGAAGCAGTCCAAAAATGTTTGAAGTATATCTTTTGAATCACCAAACCAAATCGAATGATTTTGGAGGCATTAGAAACTTAAGATAATGGGGGATATGTTTCTGGAAGAAAGTGTTATGTTAGAATGTTCAAGGGTACAGTTGGCAAGACACTTAAGTATAAAAGACATAAGGCATAAATAGAAGGGCAAATGAAACAATTCTCAATCATTAAAGGCAAAATTGGAAGAAGTAGTGTTGTCTTGCTTATAAATAAAGGAGAAAACGTGAATGAGAAGATTCCAGAGAAACAAAATGTGTGGATGAGAAAAGAGAAAAGTGAGAGAAACATGAAAAAGAATGGAAGAGAGAAAGAAGAGAGTTGAGCTAGGGTTTAACTCTTCTTTATCTTCAAGAAAGATTTTGAAGTTGTTCAAGAAGAGAAAGAAAAGAGCTTCCATTTGAGCTAAAGATCTCTTCATTTGGTGAAGAATCAAGGTAAAATCATTTGAATCTTTTGGAATTTTGGAAGGATTCTAGTTTATGAAGTTTAGAAAATACTTAGGTTTAAATATTCTAGAATCAATTTTAGTGATTTTGCATTGTGGGAGTTTTAAGTAGATTCCTATTGAATGAGATTTGGTTTGTTTTAGGAAACTAAGAGAATCCTACCAAAGAACAAGCGAAAAGACAATTTTGATTTTGAGTTTTGCAAGCAAACTAGGTGGATAATATATTTATGGTTATTGTGTAAATGGGAGATGTGCCTAAGTGTGTATATGTTTGAATTGCTAAACTATGAATGGGAATTGGATATTATGAGATCATGTGAGGTTGAAAAGAGATGATGAGAAATTGAGTTATGATATAGAGTAACCAAGTGTTCTTGAAGTGTGAGCTTATGAAAAGGGTAAAGGTTGAAAGGAGAATTTAGATTGATCACGTACAAATGAAGTGTAAACCTAAGTTCACATAGATATATATGAATTATGACATGGGAATGAGCTTAATATGTGATTTAGAACATATACTCAGGATTGTCATTGAGCATATATTGTACATAGTCCATTCATACAATTAGGTATAAATAAATGTTTGTACATGTGCAATTATTGATGAGTGTGCAATGTGTGTCTTGCATAAATGAGTTGTGCAGGTCGAGTGTTCTATAATTTAGAAACAAATGCTATTTTGGAGCGTACTGTGGGTAGACCAAGATGGTCTCACTTTATTATTTGTTATTTGAATTTTGTATTCATTTGCTACTGAATTATTATGTGAATGAGACTGATTGTGTTTGTTTCCAGACAAAAGGTTCGATGAATGTAATGTATGAATGAAATATTGAAGTGCTCATTGAATGTTAATTGGATGAACTGTGTGCACTTATGTGATTGTTAAATGTGTTAGTGATGTGTATTGACTTATTAAGGCAAGTGAATTCGCCACTTCAATGTGGAATGCCGGACTAAGGTTCGATGATATAAAAAAGTGATGGAATGGGATATGCAATTGTGAGTGATGCATTCCATTGCATGAATGCATGAAACATAATGACAGTTGTGAGCAGAGTAGCCAACGATTCGAGCTTAAAGCTCAACGAGTGAAAATGAGCCTCGAGCTCAAAAGTGATTCAGAACCTCAAGCTCAACGTTTAATGAGCCCTATATGGGACAGTTATCAATGAGCCCTACATGGGACAATTTAGGCACTCGGTCACAACAAATTGACAAATGAAAAGTGAGTCTCATGTGCATTGCATATGCATAATATGGATGATTAAGTTTATTGAACGTGAGTTTATGTGAAATGTGAAATTAGTTGAAATGTGAAATAATGTGAAATGTGAAATAAAGTGAGATGTGTGAAATTATGTGTTTTGTGACTAGGTGAGTCATCGATGATGGTCACTCACTGAGTTCGCAAAACTCATCCAAATTTTGCAAAAAAATTTTAGGATCAGAAGAATACCTCGTTAGGACAACGAGAGTATACCTACAGCATTCAAGTGAAGGATAGAGGTCGGGATCAGTTCGCGCCTGCATTTCATTTCTTTATTTTGTATTGAATTGTAAATTTCGCATCTTTTTGTATAAATTTGTATTTTGAAATGACTCAAGTGTTTTTGTATTTGTGAAAAGGGCCCGAATGGTTATTGAAAATGGTGTTAACTGAAAATATTTATGAATGTTTGTGGGCCCAATTTGAGTATCGATTTTTGCATATCGTCTTGTGGTTTCAAAAAACATATATTAATTTCTGACTGATTGAGTGCTTTAGCACGCCACCCTCGTGAGGCACGGACTCGGATATCATCCACGATGTCCGGTTCGGGTGATTGCGAGAGTGGGGTGTTACACACTAGGTACTCAGTTAGTAGGAAAAACGTATATCACAAATAGAATTCGATTCATGCCAAGACGGTGTAGATAACCTATGAAGTGAAAATATATCACATAGAAAACACATAGGCCCAACCTATGACTCAGCGTATACTGGTTAGGAACCATATAGGCCAAGCCTATTAACTTACTCATCCGGTGAACATAGGTCCCAATTCCACTACTCAAAACCATAAAAACATCATATGTAGAAATCAAATCTCGATAGGAAAACCAATATCAGGATAAGCCAAAAACAATCATTTGTGACAACACTAGTTGGCCAAACTAATGTGCACACCCACCGATACTCGATGTTCGCTCGACTTTCATCCGTGGTGAGTCCGAACTATACTCGACAAGAGCGTCATGACCCTAGGTGATGACCTCGTCGATGTCCAGACCTTAGGTATGGAATCACCCGCAAGTCCTATAGAAAGATATCGATACAACGATTCGACTTTCATATACCAGCGTCAAGGGTACGGGGATCGCTTAATCATAATCAGTTGTACCCAGCACACGATTGGCCAATCGTTTCCTCACCAATCACAAAACAAATCATATACAATTATTAAGTATAAAAATCAAGTAAGGCACCATGCCTTTATTTATTGGTCCAACCGATAAATGAAAACTTATCATGACTCTAAGCCAAAAGAGAACAAAAGCATGCATCATACATGACTCGATTATGCATATGTAAATTCCAAAACATTATTTCATGAAATGAAAGTCATCTTTTGTATTCCAAGTGGAAAGTTGCTAAAAATGTAGTTTCATAAAATAAAACATTATTTTTTGCAATTTAAACTCAAATTTGTTAAAAATAATAACATTTCTCAAAATATGTAATAAAAATATAATTTTCAAAAACTATGTTGAAACATTATTTTGTACAATAAAAGTTATCTTTTATACTCCGAATGCATAGTTGTTCAAAACAATGCCATTTATCAAATACATGCGCATATTAGCATCCATTTGAAATTCAATTCTACCATATGTTGCCTAGGTTCAAAATTCAAATACAAGTCATCATGCTTGTCTTAGGATGTTATAATCCCATTTGAGAAATATGGCTTCCCTAACTCACCTCAAAAGAAGTTATACACTCTCTTAGCTTCAACAATCCTGAGTACAGGCTCCTTAATTCACTGCTCTTGAGCCTTTATACATAAAGAGGATATATAATGAAATTACTACCTCAACATAAATTTCCTATTTATACAACCTCATATAGGTGTATAAAACACAATATCACTTCCTATAAGCTATAGAATTTGAACATTAAACTTCTCATAGGTTTACTTCCTTACTAGCCACATTAACTTTTCTTTTAAATTTTCTAAGGCATTTTAATGCCTTTAATCCCATACTTACTCATTTCATAACATAATTAAGCACATCTTTATCCAGGCATATTAGGCTTTACTTGTCAATCTAAACAACAATTCAAGTTCACTATAAGTAGACATAAAAAGCCTCTTTCCAATGCACACCATCAAAATCCTTAAATCCTAAGCCAAGTTCACTTAGGCATTTTATCAGACACCTAAAGGCATAAACTTGAAAGCCTTTTTCTAACGTACTTCTTCCTCATTTTTCATCATCAATTCACTTCATACATATATAATTAACATCGTAAAGTTCATTTAGATCATCAATTGCAAAAGTTATTCAAAAATTCACAAACTTTCACCTAAAGGGGACAATTTCAGTTTTGACTCGAAGAACCCTCTCCATGGCATATTTCTTTCATCTAAACCATGTTTCATGTATAATCAAGCATGGATAACAACATATCTTAACACCAAACTCAAAATCCTAATGTAGAGAGAGATGAGACAAAATTTACCTAAACTTTCCTTTG
>JANZLH020000115.1:4625781-4646348 GCA_026770325.2 Erythroxylum fimbriatum
TTGGACCAAAATTTTGGTCAAATCATATGAAAGCTTAAGGAAGAAGTAATCCACTCTCAACTTGCTTCAAGATTTTCGGCTACAAGTTATCTCTCTCTTTACTTGCTTCATGATGATTTCGACTCCCATTAAATGAAGATGCTTGTTGTATTTCTCCACTTAGCTACCATTTAATGTTGTTGTCTCCTTCTATGCAAACCTTAGCTTGATTTATTTACTAACAACGAGTACCAATTATAATGCATGAAACCGAATATGATAATTTGAGCGATGCATCTCAACACTAGAAGCCAAAATGCAGAGATAATTGTTTTCTAATGCAATGATCAAAGCTTTGTGGGAATAGACAAATGCTCATCATTGTGGACCTTATGCTGCACATTAATGTTTGCTTTTGCTATTTTGTTGTTCTAACTTTGAAATGAAACTAAAAGCAAAATGTTAGAAAATGGTAGCACATAAAATTATAGAAAATAAAAATATTAAAAAAATAAATTTCCCTTTTAAAATAGTAAATTTTGATTACATCGTTTCAAATAAATACAAGTCATAAAAGAAAAATTTTGAGTATGAAAAAATTAATTATTTATTATATTTATCCAATTATTGATATACCTTAATTTAAAGATCAACAAATATTATTTAAAAATTTAAAAAATTCAACATAAACTAACAAATTTATCATGAAATCCACTGAAACATTTCTAAATTAATCAACACTCCTTCTTGAGACTTTTCTTTGAAACTACAAGTCCCAAACCAATTCTTGAAAAGTGATTTAAAAAGAGTGTTTATAGTTAGTAACTTAGGCCTACAATAACAACTTAATATTTTAATCATCTTTTGCTCTTTAACAAATAAATTTTGATTTTAATGTGCTTACTTTTATCATGTTGTATAAGATTATTTGCGACAACAATAGCAGGTTTGTTATTACATATAATGAGAACAGGCCTAATTTGCTCTTCCCCAAAATCAATCAACATTTTTCTAAGCCAAATGGCTTGATTTAATGCAACAGCAAATATGTACTCAGCTTTAGTCATTAACTGGGCCGCCACTTCTTTCTTTTTTGAATTCTATGAGAAATTATCTAACCTAAATTAGACTATATATATTCCAAAGTTTTTTTAAAATTCTCTATACTTTCAGTCCAATCACTATCAACATAAATCTAAAATTTGTCATCAATTTCTTTCACATACCACACTAAAATCAATGGTATCTTCAATGTATCTCAACATCATTCTAGCAATATTAGGTGATCTTGACTTGGTGAGTGCATAAATCTGACAAAATACTTGATGCAAACATAAGGTCAGGTCATGTAGTATTCAAATAAAGCACGCTTCCAATGATACTTCTAAAAATAGTATGATTCACTTTATTTTCATCATCTAAAGTTCTCATTTTGAACTAGTGATGTTGCAATCGATTTACATTGCTCTAAATTAAAAATTTTACAAACATCTCATGCATATTTCGTTTATGCAAGAAAAAAAATCCATGTCTCCATTTGAAAACCTCCATTCCAAAAAAAAAAAAATAATTTATACTTTTGAATTTATAGCAAATTAAGTGAGAGTCAATTCTAGTATACCAAGCATTGGGACCCTCAGTCTGTATAATGCCTTCTTCAATTTTTAAACTTTATCCTTTTAACCCACGATAGTAACTCCTTTAAACAGGTGCATATAAATCTCCTCTTCAATAATGTCATTTAGAAAGGCGGACTTGACATATAGATGAATTACACTTCATCAATTCTTGGTAACAAAGCTATAACATTCTAATTATGTTTTGATATGCCACCGGTGTAAAAGTGTTACCAGATACCAAACATTTTTGCATAAATCTTCACAATTAATTTGGCCCTATGTCTAAAGATATAACCATCATGATTTTATTTATTTTTATAGACTCATTTGTTACCAACAATATTCTTCCCTTTTACTTTGTTGGTGAATTCTCATATTTGGTTTACTCTATCATTTGAATTTCCTCTTTCCTTACTTTATTTCATTCTTCTTATTTAGAAGCTTCAATAAACTCAATTATTTCTAAAATGAACAAGTTACAATTTGAATAAATTTCTAAAAGGAGACTTAGTTTCCATAATTGGAGAATCCAAATCTAAATTGGAATCATCATCACCATCTTTAATTGAAGTAAAAGTCTTTGGAACATTATTTTCTCCTAAACTTGATTCTGAACATGGATTTTTAGATTGTTGTTCAACTAAGATTTTCTCCAATTTCCAAAATGGCAATTCATCGACTTTAAGATCTCTACAAACTATAATCCTTGAAATCTTCACATAATGAACTATATAACCTTTTGATTAAGTTGCATAGTCCATAAAGGTACCCACTTGATAGCATGCATAAAATACATATATTTCATATTAATTTTTCTGTTTTGATTGACAAAATGCTTGTAATTATGTATTTTATGTTTTATAAAGTAGATTGGAAATTTGGATCAAAATGTGCTTAAAAGTGGAAATTTAGTTTAAAAAAAGGAACACAGATGCAAATTTTTGAAAACAATGAAAGTTTTCAAAAAAAAAATCTAGAAGTGGTATAAGTATAAGGCACACTCACGCCTTAGTCAATATGACTGCTTTAGAAAATAAATGTGATTAAATGGATGAGGCCCTTCCAAAGTTAGTGTCTTAGTTATTTCTTCCCCTATTGTACTCTCTTTATGAATTTTAAATAGGTAGGACTTGTTTTTGGTAAGATAAATCCTAATGGAAGTGGGATTCTTTAGATTTAACTTTGATCTTAGCTTTTATCCCTTAATTTTAAGAAGATTAAAATAAGATTTTGGAATTATTTATAGAAAGAGATGCAAAAGGAAACGGTCCCATCTCCTTATCATCTTGGTTTATTTTAGTTTTTCTACATTATTGGAATATTTCTTTATTTTTTAATAATGCCATTGACAATTAATTACAACTAAACTATCCTTTTCTAGTCAAAGGTTACTTGAAGTTTGATTCTTCACGAATTGTGAGATTTAATTATTTTGCTTTACTCTTTTGTTCTTTAGTATTGACATATCGTATGAGATTATTTAAATTATTAATTGTTATTAATACAAAAGCCTATTATTCAATTATTAAAATAATATGTTGCTAATGGAATTATTAAATCTATAATTATTTGATTGTTCTAGTGCTTAGTGGTGAAATAACAAGGTTTAATATATAATATTCTACTTATATTATGTGGATGTATAATCTAGTCTAAATAAACCAAGCTTGTGTGTTCGTTGGATATGATTGGTGGTCTCTCTAGTTTTTTAATAATGTCAATATATTGAATCCCAGAAGCTTATTTAGGGCATTTGTTGATAAGATAATTAATCAAAAACCTTATTTTGGTGAAAAAGGAACTAAAAAGAGATAGATTGTTAGAGCTTGTTAATAACCATAACCATTTTATTAAGTAATAGAAGGATTATGGTTGTTATATTTGACAAATACTAAATTTTGGCGGTATTGTTGGGGATTTGGTGTTGAAGAGAATTTATTTCTTTTGTGCATCAAAATTATTGTACAAGTGAACTCTAACATGATCCTAATATCGAGAAAACAATTAGGAAATTAAGGAAGGAAACCAAAGTATGTGATAAGCAAGCACCTTCTTCTTTATATCTTATATTAGAAAATAACACTTGATTTAACAAAATAATCAAATGATTTCAAAATTAAAGCAATCATGAATCAAGAGAGAACCTTGAGAGAATTGACAACACCAAATTTGACTTAAAAAAACATTTTGCATCAAATATCTAAACCTAAATGTAGGTCTTAAGCTTAAGTCTATTCTGATTAATTTGTTACCTACCTTTTGTTGCATTAAGAATGAATATTATTTTAAGCACTTGAAGGAATTTCATGTGGTATACTTAAGTATAAAACTATAAGGTGTATCCGAGAAGTAAATTAAGCTATATGCTTTTCCATTCTCACTAGGTGATAGAGCTAAAGATTGAATATTTTATTTGCCTCTTAGGTCTATTACTTTATGGACAGATATGGTGACATTGTTCCTTGACAAATACTTCCCTGCCTTAAAAGTTGCCAACATAAAAAGAGAAATATATGGAATAAAGAAAAAGATACAAAGACATTTCGTGAATGTTAGGAAAAATTCAACAATTATGTGTAAGTTAACCTCGACATAAAATTTTTAAATAACTACTCATTTAAGACTTTTATAAAGGATTGTTACTAATGAAAAGAAGGATTATAGATGCAACTAGTGGAGGTAATAAAGTGAATAAAACTGCTTAAGCTGTTAGAGATTTAATCTCCATCATAGCTTCCAATTTTTAATATTTTAGATTTATATAAGGATCATTTTCAAGAAAAGTAAATAGGGTAAATATATTTAATCTTAAACAATAATTTTCTAATTGAACCTATCATGTTTAACATATTTCCATAGGAAAGATGTAACAAGCCAACATTTGTGGGATTTGTGCCACTCCTAATCACTTAACTAGCATGTCCCCAACACTTCAAAATGATAATTAAAAGCATGGCAATGTGGTTGGAAGATTCTAGGTCCATCACAAAGTAAATATCATCCTTACTCCAATACTTATCACCTAAGATGGTATGATTAACGCAACTTCAGTTATGGTGTAAGGCCATTAAATCTCTAAAATATTTAACCAATTAGTTTGTCTACTATAATAGCCTACCTTAAATTCAAGTATGTATCTTGAAAATATTATTAAAGCACTCATTACTAACTAACAACAATTTCAATATGAGACAAAATCATGAATCTAAAATTTAGAAAATCAAATTAGTTAACTTGCATCTCTAGTTAGTAGATTGGAGAAACAATATAAGTTGCATTCACAACCCATTATTAATATGAAATAAATTGCAAGTGCAATTACCTTATAAAATAGAAAATATTTAAAGAAAAATAGAAGAAGTCTAGGAATAACTTATGGTCACACCTTAAAGGAAAATATAGAAAAGGAAGTGATAACTCCTTAACAGCAACCCGATCATTCCAAGGTTGTTAATGACAAAAAAACTAAGAGGCATTGGTTACTAAGCCTCCCTTCCTTGAAATATTTATCAAATCCAAGAAAGAGGAGGAGAAGAAAGAAAATTTTGAGTAAAGGTACACATTCCTTGCTTAATTCATTAAATTAGTAGCTGGTCATACAAAATTTCTCAAAGAACTTTGCACTGATAAAGGTAAACTAAAAATTAAAGAAAGGGTAAATGTGAAAGACCGTGAGCTATTCTCTAAATAAATCTCTAAAGGAAATGCCCTTTAGGTATAAAGACCCAGGTATGTTTAATATCCCATATATGATTAGCAATATTGGAATTAAGAAAACTTTTCATGATTTGGGTGCTTTAATTGATGTCATGCCTTTGTCTATTTATGAATCTTTAAATGTTGATCCACTAAAAGAGATAGGTGTGGTCATCCAACTTGCTGATAGTTTTTTTGTTTACCCCGTAAGGGTCTTAAAGGAAGTTTTAGTGCAAGTCAATAAATTGGTTTTCCTTGCTGAATTTTATGTGTTTGATATGAAAGAAGATAATTCTCTTAACTCTACATCTGTTTTGTTAGGGAGGTCATTTCTCAAGACAACTAGAATAAAGATTGATGTGAATAATGATGCACTCACCATGAAATTTGATAGAGAAATCATTAAATTTAATATTTATGATGTCATGAGATATCTTATTGGTGTGTCATCTATCTTTATTGTCAATGATATTGATCATTTAGTGCAGAAATTGCTTGTGATAAATGATAAGGACAATTTAAAGATCACACTTGGCAATAACCTCACAGTATGTAGAATACGGAAAAAATTTCATCAACGATACTATTTAAGATGCAATCTTTGAGGTAATATCACTTAAACCAACACCAAAATTGTAATTGAAACCCTTATTTATTTATTTAAGGTATATGTTTTTGGGAGAGAGTGAAACCTTTGTAGTGAAAATTGATATCAAAGGATTAAATCTATCCATTTATATGTATAGAATATTAATAGAAGTAGGTTGCAAGCTTTCAAAAGAAGCTCGGTGCAAATTAAATCTACCCTTAATGGAAATTGAGGAAAAGGAGATTTGGAAACTTTTTGATGCAGGTATGATCAACCTAATCTTCAATAGTAAATGGGTGAATACTGTTCATGTTATTTAAAGAAAACAAGTATAAATGTTATAAAGGATCCTAATGGTGGGTTAGTTCCTACTCATGTTCAAAATGGATGGCGGTTTGTATAGATTTTAGGAAGTTAAATGCTATAACTAGAAAAGATCATTTTCCACTTCCATTTATAGACCAGATGTTGGAAGATATGGTTGGTTATTTCTCACTTTTGTTATCTTGATGGTTTTTTTTAATTAAATCCCAATTATGCTAGAAGACCAAGAGAAAACCATCTTCATATGCTCGTTTGATACTTTTAGCTATTAGCGTATTCCATTTGAACTTTACAATGTACCAACCATCTTCCAAAGTTGTATAGTAAGTATATTTTTAGATTATATTAAGCAATTTATTGAAGTATTAATGTATCATTTTACTGTTTACGGTCATTCTTTTGATGGATGTTTAGCTAATTTAACCAAGGAACTTGAAAGATATATAGAGAAAAATCTTGTCCTTAATTATGAAAAATATCATTTTATGGAAGTACTATTTTAGGTGATATTGTTTACTCAGAGGAAATAGAAGCAAATACATCATAAATAGATGTGATTAAATCCTTACCTTACCCCATAAATGTATAAAAAGTTTGTTCTTTTTCAGTCATGCAAGATTCTATTAACATTGTCTCAAAGACTTCTCCAAGATTGCTCAATTACTATATAAATTGCTATAAAAAAATTGACATTTAAGTTTGATGATGCATATAAAGTAGTGTTTGACAAGATAAAGGATTGCTAACCTCTGCACCTATAATTCAATCTTATGTGTTATACAAGTAACTACATTGTTATTGCTATTTTTAGGCAAAAAGTTAAAATCGCTTCTCATGTTATCTATTATGCTTTAAAAGCACTTTGATATTGCACAAAGTAAATACACCACCATGAAGAAAGAACTTCTAGCTCTTATTTTGCTTTGTATTTTGTCCATATTTTCTTGCTACTAAAGTAGTTATTTATTCTGACCATATCACTCTCAAATGCCTACTCTTCAAGAAAAGGAAAAACTAAGACTCATTCGATAGATGCTCTTATTATAAGAGTTTGATTTGACAATACCTAACCAGAAAAGTGTAAAAAATTTAGTACTCAAATACCTCAGAAGATTGTTTATAAGTGAAGCTCCATCCTCATTAAATGACAACTTTTAAACAAGGATCTCTTTTCCATTCAAGGAACTATACTTTAGTATGCTGATACATTTAACTATTTGGTTATGAGAACAATATTAAGTGATCTGTCTAGAGTTTAAAATGATAAAATAAAGAGTGATGTTAAATACTATACTTAGAATGATCTTACTCGTGAAAATTTTATTCTGACTAAATTTTTCAAAGGTGTGTCTCTCAATATGAAATTTCCTCAATTTTAAATTTCTATCATACATATGCATATGGGGAACACTTTGGTCCTTAAAAAATAGCTCGTAAGGTGCTAAAGTGTGGATTATTTTGACCTAATTTATTTCATAATCCATACACATTTTGTAAAGCTTTTGAACAATACTAGAAAATTGGGAACTTAGGAGATAGAGATCAAACACCACTTAACCAACTTTTGTTTATGAAATATTTAGTATACAGATATTGATTTTATAGGTCCTTTTTCCCTTTATATGGTAATATTTGTATACTTCTTATCGTGGATTTTGTTTCAAAGTGAGTGGAAGTAAAATATATATGTATTAATGATTCTAAAATGGTTGTAAATTTCCTTAAGACTAATATTTTCACAATATTTAGAACACTAAGAATTATAGTCAGTGATTATACAACACATTTATGTAATAAAGTGTTGAAGGCTTTACTAAAACAATACCATGGATGCATTGCATTTCTACTCCATACTATTCACAAGCTAGTGGATAAGTCGAGGTGTCCAACAGAGAGATCAAATATATACGTTAAAAGACTGTCAACCCAAATATGAAGGATTGGAGCAAACATCTTGATGATGCAATATATCCCTACCATACATCTTACAGGAATCATATTAATACATCTCTTTAATATTTAATTTTAAGCATAAGGTGTGCCTATGCCTTCGTCAATATGACCACTCTATAAAATAAAAGTGATTAAATGGATGAGGCTCTTTTAAAGTTAATAGGTCCTAGTTACTTTTGTCCTTATTTTGCGCTATTTAGGAGTTTTGATTAGGTAGGAGTTGTTTAGGTAGGATAATCCTAAAAGGAGATCCTTCAAATTTAGTCTTGATCTTAGCATTTATTTCTTATTTTTAGGAAGATTAGATAGGATTTTAGGATTATTTATAAGAAAGAGGTGCAGGAGGCTGTCGTCCCATCTCCTTCACATTTTGGTTCATTTTAGTTTTTCTATATTCTTATGACAGTTCTTTATTTTTCTTTTATGTTATCTTTGAAAACTATGTGCAACTAAAATCTCTTTTTCTAACTAAAGTTTAATTTAAGTTTGATTCTTTAAGAATTTTAAGATCTAATTATTATTTTTTGCTCTTTTGTTCTTTAGTATTTATATATCTTCTGAGTTTATTAAAATTATTTCTCTATTTGATTGATACAAAAGGCTTATTTTTCATTTATCAAAATAATATATTGTCTATCAGAATGATTAAATATGTAATTATTTAATTAATCTATTGTTTAGCACTAAAATAACATAATTCAATCTAAGATATTATACTCATGTTATGTGGATATATAATTTAGTCTATATAAACTAAGCTTATATGTTTAATTAGCTATAATTGGTGTTCTCTCTAGTCTTTTAGAAAATGTTCAATTTAGTGCCCAAGTTTTTAAAGTTTTTTAATTAAGTGATAAACTTTTATAACCTTAGCAACTCAATTCAAAATATTAGTTCTATTTAGTATTTTTCTTATTTGGCTAATGGAATTTTTTTTATCCATCACATGTAGGCTTCCACCTAAAAAATTAATTCTCAAATAATTATTCACGTGGATTGAAACACCCAACCCAATATGCGAAAGAGGTTATAAGTCAGGTGTTTTAGTCCACATAGATGATTAGTTAGCAATTACTTCTCCATATAGACACCTACATGTCATGAACAATAAAGATTATGTTATTCAAATCAACAAAATATTAACAAAACTAACATTTTGAACTAAGTTTTTAATGTTATAAAAGGTTGGTCAGTTGATCAAAAATTTAAACGCTTGGGTATTGAATTAAAAAAATTCCAAAAGGTTGGCACTTTAGGATTTGCCATCCCTAAATTCTAAGATCTTGATTATAGTTGTTTCTTGATAAAATAAATAATCAAACAGCTTATTTTAGTTAACGAAGATGGTAATGAGAGATAGGTTGTTAGAGCTTGTTAATAATTATAACCAGTTTATTAAGAAATAGAAGGGTTTATCTTTGTATCAATAATCAATTCAACAATAATAAAGTTTTCCCTAAGCTAGATGTTTGTTATCATTTTATTTTATTAAATCACATTTTTGATGAATTTTCTATTTTTGCTTTTAATCTATTTTAATTTTCATCTTAAAATCCCCTAACTTTATTTTGATTTGTTTACTTGGAAAAGGAGATAAGTTTTAACAGTCCATACGGATTTGACCTTGTGCATCTCTACATACAATTTATTTTTATTAAGTAAGATTATATTTGTTAGATTCGACACGCACTAAATTTTGACACTATTGCTAGAGATTTGGTGTTAAAGTGAATTTATTTCTTTTATGCCCCAAAATTCTAGTTCAGTTGAACATCAAATAAGATCTTGATGTTAAGAAAGCAACTAAGAGATTAAGGGAGGAAACTAAATTATGTGATAAGCAAGCATCTTCCTCTTTATATCCTAGATTAGAACCATCACTTGATTTGACAAAATACTCTAGTGATTTTGAAGTTGAAGCAATCCTGACTAATCAAAAGAGAACCTTAAAAGAATTGGAGGCATTGAATTTAACTTAACAACCTAATTATATTGAATATCCAAACCTGAATATAGGTTTTAGGCTTAAGTCTAATCTTATTTATTTGTGCCTACCTTTCGTGGCCTTGAGAATAAAGATCCTCACAAGGAGAATGGAGCTAAAAATTGGTTGTCTTATTTGCCTCCTAGGTCTATTATTACTACATAGGTAGATATAGTACCATTTTTCCTTGATAAACCCTCCCCTACCTCAAAAGATGCTGCTATAAGAAGTAAAATATATGGAATAAAGCAAAAAGATGTTAAGATCTTTCATGAATATTGAGAAAGATTTAAGCAATTATGTGCAAGTTTCCCTCAGTATAGATTCTCTAAATAACTCCTTATTCAATACCTTTATAAAGAATTGTTATCAATGAAAAAAAAGGATGATAGATGCATCATATAGAGGTGTTATAGTGATAAATAAACACCACTAAATTTTGTGTCTTTTTTACTAAATTTGCTTCTTTTTATAGCAAGTAAATGAACATAACACGTTGAAACAAAGACTTTGAGTGATTGACTTATTGTTTTTACTCGAGCCATACTTTGTATAGTGTCATACCCTTTATAGGCCTTATTGTAAGTCTGTTTAAAAGATAGACAATTGAATTTGTAGCTTTAGACCAAAGCTTTCTACAATAAATTCTTTTAAAGCATCATGTGTATGTTGAACTCTACCATTGTTATGTTTTTTCTTTCCAATGCTTCATTTTGTTGTGGAGTCTAAGGAATTGTAAGCTAATGATCAATACCTATAACTTCAAAAAATCCATAAATTCTTTTAATTTGTACTCCATACCATTATTTGTCCTTAAGATCTTGATGTTGCTTTTACTTTGGTTCTTTATACAAGCCTTAAATTTCTTAAATATATAAAAAAAATTCATATTTATTAGTCATAAAATAAACTTAGACCATCATAGTGAAATCATTAATAGATAAAAGAAAATATATACTTCAATTAGATATGGAATGCCCATTAGACCGTATACATCACTTAGGAGTAATTCAAGTTTTTCGATCCCTTTCGAAGCCTTATTGACCGGAAAGGCTTTTTTATGCATTTTTCCTTTTTAAAAACATTCACAAACACTATCATTGTATCATTATCTTCTATAAAATTCAGAAATTTCTAATTATAATGCCTAAATCATTTATTACATAACTATATTTGATCAATTTTTTCATTTAAACATATTGTTTAGCCACATATAAATCCAATAGAAACTATTGTCTACGATTGCAGCAATTATGATTTCACAGCTATGATGATCATAAATAGTGCACCTATTATCTTTAGAAATCATTGAAAAACTTTCTTCAATATTTTAGCTACGCTCGAAAGATAGTGTTCTAAGCAAAGGGCGTAAAGGACACTAGTAAGAGACACAATACTTTCTTTAGTTGGAACAATAATATTACCTTTACCTTTAGTTTGCATAAGGTCTCCTTTTCCCAGCTTCACCTCGATTTTGGAAGATTTATCAAGTGAAGTGAACATATTGATATTTCTAACTATATGGCTTGTACAACTACTATCAATAGCCCAAACGTTGACTTCGTCTAACAAAAAGGACTTGGTGACCATAAGCAAACATTCCCTAGATTGTGGTTGAACTTTAATATGATTTGCTTATTCTAAAAGTTGATTCTCTGCTGACTCCATCTTCTATTTACAAAATATTTTGATATGTCCAAATCTTTTGTACCATCAACACTAGTATTGAGGTTTGCCTTTGCACCAATGATGCTTCTCGATGTGGTTTGTTCTACTACATGTTCCATAAGGTGAAAATTTACCTTTTATGAAATTATTTTAAATTTTGTGTTGAATTTCGGCCTTTACTATGTACTAATTACCAGTACCCTTTTTCCATATTTGACTTTATTTTCTTGCATTTTTATGTCACCGTGAATGCTCCTTCAATATTCTCTTTATGCCTCATAAAGATCTTTTGCTCTTGTGCATATAATTTACTAATTAATTATGCAATTAACAAAATTTTAAGTCATAAGATTCTTTGATTGTCAAATCTTAGGCTTAAATATGTTAGGTAAACTAGTCAATATTCTTTCATCACCTTCAAGTTTTTAAATGTTTCACCATAAAGTTTAATTTGATTCACAAATTGCTTGAGTCTCAAGAGAATCTCCCCTTCTTTTATCTTCCACATATCAAATTCTCTTTTAAGAGAGGGCATCTTTACAAATTTTTACTTTTCCATTACCTTCAAATTCTTCCTTTAATTTGTCTCATGCTTGATTTGGTGATTTGCAAGCCATTATCCTTGTAAAAATTACATTTGATAATAGTAATTGTATGCAAGTGAATGCTCTAGATCTTTAATCAAATATTCTTCATATTTTTTTATTTTCCCTAGTAATTGTATGCAAGTGAATGCTTTAGGTCTTTAATCAAATATTCTTCATGTTTCTTGATTTGTGCTAATATTGAATTTTGCGGAAAGGAAGTTAAATCAGATTCACTTTCAATAATCTCCCACAAACTCAATGCTCTTGTGTATAATTTCATCTTAATAATCTACAATCGATAATTTTTTTCTATAAGCATAGAAGGAGTAGGCACGAAAAATTGCTTGATACCATTTTGAACTAACTCATAAACTCACCTGTATTTAAATTATCAAGTATTTATACTCTTAATTAATTTCAAGTGTTTAAGCTCTCTAATTCACTCGTAAATAAAACTCACATTTGCTTAAAAGGAATGCTCCGATACCATTTGTTAAAAATAATAGTAGGAAGAGAAATGAAGAATAAATTTTCCTCTCAACATATTAAATTTCATTTCATCAATTTAATTAAACGCAGGATCCGAGAGAGATTTTTAAACATAAAAATATTAACTACTAATTACATAATTATTCCTTAATTCAACAAGCAACCAACGTTTATCTAAAATTTCAAGAAATACTTTCAAATTCAAATAAACATATATTAAAAAAAACATAAACTAAGAGCTTTACGGTAAAATATGCTGAAAGAGTCGAAATTATGCAACATTATCACTCCTATTTTCTAGTATTACCATTAAAACAGGTCGATATTGGTTGTCTTTCCTTGATCAGTGGACTTGGAAACAACAATGTTGAATTGAGACGTCATTAGAGAAGTGAAAGGTTTTTATTTTAGTAAGATCAACGTTTGTAAGGAACAGCGTGAAAAGGCCAAAAGGGAAAGGACCCTTTTTATTTTACATGTAAATCCTATCTTTGTGAGTTACGATATTTTATCGTAAAATGCCTTACACCCATATAAGACAAGAAGGAAAGGTTTATAACCTGCATATATACATGATTCCTAGATTTGTATTTTGGTTAACGTAATTCAAGCTGGTGGTGAATGAAACCTTCTGTGGATCAAAGCACGGCTCTGCCTCCAAAGTTTGTATGCCTCAGTTTCATCATTAGCCAGGGATGAACAGTTGCTTTCGTTACAGTCTGCAAAGTATTTGCCGCTGGTGCCTTCAACTTGAGGACTCAAAGCAACGTAACAAGTGGTGGAAGCACCCTGCAAGGACGCACATTTCATGCAATGTTAAGTACTACAACACTACAGTCCAAATAACTAGGCAAGTCCTGTCTCTTTCTCTCCTAATGTGAATCTCTTGGTTTAGAGAGGTGACAAGGGAAATATAGACAGACCTGTGATGTAGTCTTCAGTAATTTGGAAGCAATGAAGTACAAAGAGTCTGCATACAAAAGTTAAATGTCCAGAAGGAATTGATACACACGGTCACTGGTAGTTTGTAGTAATTAATGTTCCGAAGCGGGAAAAAAGAATTTGTACCTGTGACAAAACTATTGTGAGCCCTGATGATTCCTGTCTTTACAATGCCTGGGTGGACAGCATTTATCGTCACTCTTGCATTCCTTGCCTGCAATATTTTCCTTGTCAGGCAACCAAATGATTGTCATCTTCAGAACTTTTCTTTTCTATTTTTTTCATTCACGTTGCAAATGTTGTCAGAAGAACAAAACATGAGAGTTTTCGAGAAAGAGAAAATAAAGGCAACAATGTAATACACGGAAGATTTTTGCAGTTAATTATATCTGACTACAGTTGATTTGATGGCATACGGAATTTAGAATTCTAAAGTGAAAACATTGTGAAATTTCACCTTCAGCTGCCTTGCAACTTCCTTGGCATGCAATATGGTGGCCAATTTGGATTGAGCATATGCACTTGTTCCATTGTATCTGAAAAAGTAAAGCTGCAACTCATTAATGTGTTAAAACAGCAGTGGAAGGTGGACAAAGGAAAGAGATTAGTCATACTTGCTTGGACTTAGCATCTCGTTGAAAGAAAACTCATCCCTCTTCACCCATTTGTGAATCACAGAAGATAGATTTATTATTCTTCCCTGAATCCCTGTCCATGTTGCTGTGTCCATCATTTTCTCTATTAGCATGTCTGTCAGCAAAAAGTGCCCTGCAACATTCATGACCAACAACACTAACAAATTTGAACATAATACTTTCCCTTGCTTTTCAAGAAGCAAAATATCACCTTGCTGCTATAATTTAAAGAACAAATAAAAAGATAAAAATGTTGTTTTCTCTTATTGCATGCAGAATTCCAACACTTGTGCAAATTAGGCCATCATCTTTACGGTGGTCTATCCTCTATAAAAGCTCTCTTTGCATTGTGTAGAATGGATAGTCTCTGATTTTACTAATTTATGTTTTCACAATCATCAAAATTAAGTCCTCCACAATCTATATCCCTTTTTTGATTCAGCTAAAGACTATGATGACAAGTTTTATTTGCAAGTATGCACCACATGTATGTATCTCTGTGTACTATGGTGGGAAAGCAACAAAGTGAATACCAAACTTTTCTTCTTGTCATTGTCACCAAAATCATGGCTTTCCCTACCTTGATTTTTGGGTGTCGTTTTGATTTATAATTAATATTCAAAAGGGAAGAAATAGAGTTGGAATAATATTTTCCTATTTTTGGGTAAATTTATAAATTAAAAAATAAAATTAAGACATACCTAAATAATTCGTAGCAAATGCCAACTCAATCTTGTCTTCAGAGAATTCTAAATTCTTAGAGTATATACCAGCATTATTTCTGAAAAAGAGTAACCAATTTCTACTATCAGTATCTAAACAAACATTGTACGTCAACTTGGTGGTGAAGAGGGAAATGAAGTTCAATGTCATAAATTATGTATACTCACATGAGGATGTTAAGTGGCTGTCCAAGAGCAAGAAAGTCGGAACAAAATCTCTTGACTGACGCAAGTGAACTCATATCAATTTCCATTGTTATGATCTCTGCGTTTGGATTCTCCTTTTGTATCATCTCCTTTACTTCACTTGCCTTCTTCAAATCCCTTGCAGGCATAACTATTCTCACTCCTCTCTTTGCTAATACCCTTGCAGTTTCAACTCCAATGCCCGATGTAGCACCTTCAAGGGATTAGAACGAAACTTCTTCACTTGTATATAATTTACAGAAAAACAGTATATATGAATCCCTTTTTATTAGTTCATGTAACAATCCACAAGTATGTAGCTTGTCCACGGAAAGACTTCTGCTTTTCCTTTTTAACGAGTAAAAGATGTCGCAAGAATTTTAATTCTCATCTTGAATCCTAAGTGTTGGTGGTAATTTTGATGAGTTTTGTAGTAATAAAATTGCACGGTATGGCAAGTTTCGAAATGTGGCCTAGAAACAAGTGATGAGTTTGTGGGAGGATATGGCGCTCAGAAGAGACAAATCTACCATATCTTGCCAAAACCAACAAGGGCCACGAATAAAATAAGCATTCTGTGGAATATGCAGATTGCAGGCAGAAGGGTACCAAAGTTGTTTCTACTTGGCTAAAGTAGGATCTTAATGTTTGATTATCATGAACCCATCAGATTTTTTTTTTTTTTTGGGAGAATGAACAAGAGAGTGAGGAGATGTCTTGATTAACCTACCTTAGACTCTTATCTTCTGCTTTTAAGAAAGTGAGGAGAACAGGCTGAAATGATGTTGGAGATGCCAAAAACTAAAAGTAAACACCATGTTTGTGAAACTCCATAGGAGGCAGAAGAGTATATCGTCTGGGTATAAAACCCGTATCTTGATTCATATCACTACAATTTTCGTCCGATTCACTCAGAAGAAGAAGAAGAAGGAAACAAAGAAATAAGTAACTCAAATCTGAGGCGCAAAAACGACATGGTAGGGCATTTGCATGCACCAGACCTGCTTTGAAGGTCAAGAGGAAAAGATAATATCATTGGATTACAATACTATCTTAGTTGATGGTGGAGATAATTAGCAACTAACCAGTGATAATAGCTGTGAGATGGGGAGGGACTGAGAAAGCATGGCCTTCAGTAACTTGCTCAGCGGTTGCATTGGAGCCATAACCACTTGGCCCTGCAATGCCTGCCAAGTACTTTAAAGTTCCCTTCATGATGGTATTGATGTCTGGAATCTTGGACAACAAGAGAAGCAGCTTACCGCAGAGACTACGAACGTAGTACATATATATATATGTGTGTGTGTGATTAGGAAGAAGAATTCTTGGGATGTGGAAATTGGTATCTCTAACTTTTTGTTCACTTCCTCATACCAATTTAACAAGCAAAGTCTTTCCTAACCCTGTAAAAATGGTACGATTTCTCTTTATTTTACCTTCATGTACAAGAATTGCTTCTTCCATTTTTAGGTTAATATCAATAGTATATTTATTAATCTGTTTTAGTCAATTCAACATGTTGATATGGTGGACTATCCATATTATATGATTGATTACTCTGGACTCCATTTATATTGAAATGCGTGACATGGTCCTATTTCAAGTTAGTCAAAAATAATTAGTTAATTACCACTAAGCAAAAAGCAATATTAAAATGAAGAATAGTTCGTACATTACAGATACACATATCATTTAAACTTTATAATTTGTAGGGATACCCTTGAAATGCTCGAATCTTACTTGTTCAACAAGATCTTGAGATATCAATTCTTGGACGCTTTGCGAAAATTTATATTAATTACTAGAAGAAGCAAGAGATTCATAGTTGTTGAGGAAAGATTGCATTAGGCAAGCAATCTTGACTAATTAGTAATTACACTAATCACATGTCAGAATGTCAGCACCCTATTATACAAAAGGTGAAATGATTGGCTGAGACCACCTTCCAAATGTGGTCCAGTGACGAGCACATTCTTTAAGCTTGGTGACTATGGAATACACCATTTTCTTTTTGGCGTTTTATTTCTCATAGTAATATTCTGTGATTGTAGGAAATGAACCATCGGTTTGTCTGTATCCCTTTTCTCATTAATTATGATTCTCTCCACATTGAGTGACTTCAATTCTATTGCTGTGGAAGCTCAGAAGAGATTATGATATATTTTCAGGAGAAATGAAAAGAAAACCGGAAGATTGTTCTTTCAAGTAGGAAATTTTTGACCTGTGAAAATGGTATGATCTCATTAAATCTTTAAATGCAATTGTGGTGAGATCACATCAATGGATGATTGTCTATTTGGGGCAGGAAAATTTTGACCTGTGAAAATGGTATCATCTCATTACAGGCATACAGTACTTTCTTCTGATATGCTCGTTGGTTTGGACCGTTTGACATGGCCACGATTAATCCTTCCATCATGTCACTCTACAATAGTTAGGTAATCATCTCTGGAGACATGAATTATTTCCATCTTCAAATGAAAGGGACAACATGTTCCTGGCGCACACCATTTTCAGAATTCTCAAGACAAGAAAGAGGCTAGCAAGTGAGACTTGAATCAGAAGTTTGGAACCTACACAGTCAAGAATTCAGATAATCAATTCCTAAACTTGCTACTTAGTCTTAGTTCTGCCCGTATTTTACTCCCATACTATACAATACTATTCGTCAATTTAACTGCACGAGCTAGGTTCATGTCCTCCCAGCCGAGAGCCATGAATTGCATTGCTTGGAACTGTCGTGGAGTAGGCAACCTCCAGACAGTTCGCGTTCTGAAGGACTTAATTAGGATTAATAAGCCTTGCATTTTATTTTTAAGTGAAACTCTTGCTTTTTCTGTTAAGATTGAAGAAATAAAATCTCTTTTGCAGTATGATTTTTGTTTTTGCGTTGATCGGCTGGGTCGTAGTGGCGGTCTGGCCATGTTTTGGTTGAATAATGTCTCAGCTAATGTTATCGGTTCCTCAAACAATCACATAGACTTGATTATAGATGACTCGCTTAATCCCAAATGGAGACTTACCGGTTTTTATGGATACCCAGAGTCTAATCGAAAACGTGCTAGTTGGGAGCTTTTGCGCTCCCTTTCTCGTCTACATAATTTACCTTGGGCTTGTTTTGGAGATTTCAATAACTTACTTTCCGTTAATGACAAATTGGGAGGTGTGGACTATCCTATTTCTTTGGTGGAAGGTTTCAGGCAATGTATTTCTGACTGCGAATTGGTGGATATTCCGCTGCTAGGTTTCGGTTATACTTGGGAAAGAGGGAGAGATTCTGACTCTCTCACATTGGAACGCTTGGACCGTGTTTTTGTTAATAACGATTGGATGGAGGTTTTTCCTTTTCATAAACTTCATAATTTAGTAAGCTCTACTTCAGATCACAATCCAATTAAACTGGTGGCTATGCGTCGATTTCCCATCAAAAGGACTACTCGCTTTAAGTTTGAGAATAAATGGCTGACGGAGGTTGGTTTTGTAGATTTTGTTTCAGGCTTCTGGATGGCCAATGGGCATTTGAATATTCTCTCTCGCTTAAGGGAGTGTGGCATTAGGCTGCTCAAATGGCAGACGCAACATGTGAATAATTTTTCGGAGAGCATAAAGGCCATCAAACGTACCATGGAGTTCTCTCGGAAACATCATCAGTTTGCTTTGTACAGGGCGCAAAAAGCGGCGCTTAACCGTGTTTTGGCACAAGAAGATATTTACTGGAAGCAAAGGTCGAAAATCTTCTGGATGCAATACGGTGACGCTAATTCTAAATATTTCCATGCACAAGCATCGAAACGGAGACGGCTCAATCAAATTACAGTACTCTTGGGTGATAATGGACAGCAAGCCATGGATGATGTGGGTATCGGAAACATTATTCTTGACTATTTCAACAAGCTTTTCTCAGATTCGGGGGTTACAGATGTTGGTGAGTTTGCAAACGTTACTTCAGTGATTAAAAAGGAGGATAACGACCATCTTTTAGCTCCTTTGTCCTATGCGGAGGTCAAAACAGCTATGTTTGAAATGCATCCTGATAAAGCTCCGGGACCTGATGGAATGAATCCGGCGTTCTTTCAAAAGTGCTGGCATATAGTGGGGGTTGATATATATGAAAATTGTCGTTCTTGGATGGAGGATGGTCAGCTTCCGGCAACCCTTAATGATTCGACGATAGTTTTGATTCCTAAAAAAGAAAAGCCTGTATGCATGAAAGACCTTCGACCTATAGCTCTGTGTAACGTCATCTACAAACTCTTTGCTAAAGTGATTGCGAATCGTCTCAAAAGTATTCTCCCAAGGATTATTTCGCCCATGCAGTCGGCGTTTGTCCCTGGTCGACTTATCACTGATAATATAATGGTGGCTTTTGAAATTATACATTACATGAAGAATAAAGGGAAGGGAAGGTTTGGAGAAGCTGCTCTAAAAATCGACATTAGCAAAGCTTATGACAGGGTTGACTGGAATTATCTTCGGTTTATGTTATTAAAGATGGGTTTTGATAGCAAATGGGTGGAGATCGTTATGGCATGTGTTTCTACTGTGAGGTATTCGGTGGCTTTCAACGGAACTGAAGTAGGGCCGATTTTTCCGAAGCGTGGTTTGAGACAGGGAGATCCTTTGTCCCCGTATCTGTTCATTATTTGTGCCGAAGGTTTATCGGCATTGTTAAGGAAATATGAGGCTAGAGGTGATATACATGGGATCTCTATTTGTTCTGGTTGTCCGAGTGTTTCTCATCTTTTTTTCGCATATGACAGTTTCCTCTTTTTTCGAGCAAATATGACAGAAGGACAGCACATCAAGAGGATCCTGGCCATCTATGAAGCAGCTTCGGGCCAGGCTGTCAATTTCCAGAAATCTGGGATTATGTTCAGTTCCAACACTCATCCTTCTGATTGTACCGCGGTGGAAGCTATTTTAGGGGTCAGCACTCCCATTTGACCATGGAAGATATCTGGGTCTGCCTTCTCTTATCGGAAGAAGGAAAAAGCAAGTCTTCGCTTTCATTAAGGATCGTCTGAGCAAACGTATCGCCAGTTGGAAAAATAGGATGCTCTCTATGTAGGAAAATCCCGGGACGGACATCACATGTCCAGGCAGCGGAAAACAAAAATTTTTTGTTCCCGGGACTATCCCGATCCCCAGGATCCTGGTATCGGTATGAAAACCTCAAACCTGAATAGCCAATAGA